>JBCAUG010179795.1:0-19859 GCA_038406175.1 Haplosyllis leylae | reverse complement strand
AACCATGCGGTCCAAATTGTCCAGGATTATCAGCGCATTGTGCAGGATTAGACGCGCTCATTAATATTCGGCGGGAGCCTAAAATGTCAAGGATTACAGCCGCATTGTACGGGATTCGGGTTAACTCGTCCTCGTACTCGTTACTCGTACACATCGTGTGGGCCTCCTCAATTGGACTTTGCAGGTGGGATTACAGTAACAAGTTGTGTTGTTTCACAGCTTCGAATCATGAATCACGAACCCTAATTTAGGCCCCACGGTTTTTTGCAGCTTTGACTTCAAAGATGCTCCCTAACAATTTTGACGCAGGCGCATAACACGCAGGCGCATAACACAGGTCGGCGTACGTGACATAGGAAGGTGGGTTCGAAAGAAAATTCTTCAAAAATACATAAACTACACCATAATGTGATGAGCTATTGGTCCAAATACGTAGGCAATAAGTATATAAATCATTTTAGACCGTAACAATTTGAACATGTAGTTTGTAGTTGCAATGTTCGTGCATTTTGTTTTGGTCTTTGTTTCGGTTCGCTGCACCTTCTGCCCATTGACCCTAAACAGACATTTAAACCAGTCGAGGAAAGTTTGTAAATTTGTTTTGATCTAAAAGTCAACCATTTTCACACATTAAATGTATAACAGAGTAAAATGTTGCAATAATTTCCAGTGTGCCATATAGGTATTGTGGAAAAGTGATCACCTTGGGGCATTGGTGGTCTATTTTTTGTCTGTACCAGATGGACTTCTGTAACGGGCATGAAATCGTTGTGGTTTCCTAAATTTAGTCATTCCAGGCTCATTTGCACTCGTTTGTACATTTCATTTGCTTGGTGTGTGTATTGTGGCTTATGGAAAGAAGATTGAACTGTCATAAATTTGTCTACATTCCTCTTTGCCATCTTTGAATCTCCAAAATCTGAAGCTTTGATTGAACCTTTGCTGAAAGCCTTTGTGGAGATGAAAGCAGTATTGATGCGTGTGCGTGCACGTAATCATTTAACACGTGTATGCAAGCGAGAATAATCCCTTCCAATTGAAACAGCTTTTGTAACTAAGGGGAATCCCAATATGAAGGTCACTATCCGTTAAAGTTGCATGTTTGTAAGGAATTTAATTTTGATTACATTTCCAAGCAGATTTTTTGGACAGTTTTATTTGGAGTCTTACATGTGTGGCGATCATTGGGAAGCGTAAAACATTGACGACTGTTGTGTTCACACATTTGTTGAAAAAGTTTTTAAGGTTACTTTACGAGTAATTTTTATTTGTGCCTTGTAGTGTTGGATCGAAAAGGTTAAACTGTTTTATCAAAAAAGACAAAAGTCGGAATGTTACTGCACGTGTGCGCATGATATGTTAAAAATTTTAACATCTGTGGAGGACAATGTTCCTTTTAACTGTTTAAAATATTTATTGTGTTGTGATTTTTCTATTTTGAAAACTTCAGACAATTGAGTTTTGCAAACACGAGTTTTTGAAGGTAGTTTTCAAAGTCATTGGAAGACGCTCGTTCTTAATCTAACTGCTGTTGTACTTTCTTCATAAAGTGTCAAATCTCTAGTGTTCATGTGTTTATTTATTTGACAGGTAGGGCACTATGCCGCCAAATAAAGGTGCATCCATGAAGCAAAGAACGTTGAACTTCAAGTCGGTCAAGTCAGTTAAGCAGGCAAATAAACTGAAAGCCCAACAAGCGGACAAGACTGCTGCGGATGTACCCATCAAAAAACCTCGAGGCAAAGCAGCTCAAAATGCCAAACTTGCCAAGTGTGACATGCACGTTAAGTTGCACATTCCAGTCTCCATCTGCAAGAATCTTCCTAGTGTAAAGACCAACCTGAGCGCGGATATGAAGAAAGCTCCCAAGTTGAATTCTAACCCTGAGCAACGGGGTATGGGAGTTTATAAACGTCACAATGTGGCACAACTCACCAAAGCGGAAATAGAAGAAGAAAACAATCAAACTGCCAAGACCCTTCTTGGCGCTAAGAGGCGGCGCGGGGAATGTATCAAATACCAGTTACATCTAGAAAAGGAGGATAAATTCAAGGGGATGATATTCGATATAGCTTTCTCGAGATCAGGGGATGTTGTGGTAACTTGCACAGAAGAGGCCGTACTGTGTGAAGGTAACCTCAAACGGAAACGTACCTTAGATAAAGTGATGTCCCCAGGAGGTGCTGCCTTCTTACGCACGGGGGAGATTCTAGTCGTTTGTCGCTGCTCGGACAGTGTCAATGTATTCACTGCTAACGGCACGTATAAGCGCTCATTTAACTGTGGACCCAGTCCCTGTGGTGTAACCGTGAACAGTAGTGACGAAATCATAGTCACGGACACGGGCGCCAAGCTCGTTCGCTTTTACAGTCCCGAAGGAAAACTGTTGCGTACAATCGAGTCTTCTGGTAGCGACTACGGACTTAAGTGGCCGATTTATGTGACCACGAACGCCATGGACGATGTGATTGTGTCGGACTGCCATCTACAAAAGGTGCTAGTCTTCGATGAAAACGGTCTGTTCAAGACTTACTTTCAGTTGCGCACTCAGGGTGGAAACCAGGTAAGAGAACAGTCACAGTCAGTTCCCGATTTACCTCTGTTAGCCCAGAGCGACAAAGCTTTGATGCTTTATTTTCAGTTGCAAACCCGTTTCCAGTCCCTTATCTTGGTTTGAATACACCATCACAACTAACAAATCCCCATCATTGACATCTGTGTTATGTCTCCGTTACACTTGGCGACCATATCAACCGCAATATTTATCAAAAATGTTTTTAATGTAGCGACATTGTTATTGGATGCGGAGTAATTTTAGCGACATCGAACTTACTGTGGTTGTGTAAGAAGCTTTAAATACCCCAAGAGCAGTGAATATCTTAACACTCGTCTACTTTGCTTCGGGACAAGTTGATTTTCAATACACTTGCCCAGATGGACAAGTTAAAATTTTAGAAAAATACATTACTATTATGTTCAGCTGTGATTCAAATTGAAGCTTGGCAAGTTTATTTGTATCTGGGCAAGTTAAATCTGAGGTCACTCGTCCGGATGGACAAGTTGAGGTGAATTCTTAAGTTATACACTGAATTACCAGTGTGAAAAAAGGAAATAATTTATTTGTGTGATGCTCAAATGGTGCATGGCATATGAGGTTTTTCCAGGCAAGTTTCAACGACACAGGATTCAGATCTTGCCTGGGATATAGCCACAAATGAGAGATACAATCCTGATACTAAGTGGTAAAGCCCACTCGGACAAAGACAAACACAAGTACTTTGGTATAGCTTTGGCTTCTGCAAAGGTTTTGAGACCAGCATCTCCTCACTCAAACCCTTCTGTATATACCCAGCTTGGTTCAAACCCGCAGGCCTTGCTGATCCACATGTGCAGCCACTAATTTGTGTGATTTTGATCAGGACATCACATGTGATGTGGAAAGCAGCAAGTGGCATCCCCAGATTGGTCCAACCCACAGTGATAGAACAGACACTTTGTTGTCATGATATCGTAATTACTACCCAAGCCAGCCTGTTCTGTATTGGTCATATTGCCCATCAGGATAGTGTGCTGTTGAATAGCATTGCTATTTTTAGAAAAATACTCCTGGGACAAGCAGTCAGCAGTGGCCTTCAAGTGGTTCAGTATGACTTGGGTGTGCTTCCCTCTCTCACCACCACCTAAATTTTTGTTGCCCCTGCCAAATTTTTTTCAGAGGAGGTGACATATACGCAGATACCAGGGGTCCAGATCTTGTACCTTTTTGATCCAAAGAATGAGGTGCTGTCTGGAGTTATTCAGTTATGGCCAAATGCTATGATACTTTGGAATTCAAAAGCAATAAATAACCAATATTTGGTGAATTGGTAATGTTGAGAAAAGCCAACATGATCATATGCGGAGGTGGAGGGGTACCCCGTGGTCCTGTCTGGGGAGGGGGTTACCTTCTGATCCGGACGGGGGTACTGCCTGGTCCTGTCCAGGGAAGGGGGCACCCCCTGTTCCGTCTGGGGTACCCCCCCCCCCCAAGACAGGCCCAGACAGGACCTGCCAAGATGGGACCTGGACAGGAGGTACCTCCCTACCCCTGTGGACAGACGAACGAACTAAAAACATTACCTTCCGGTACACTACGTATGCGGGCGATAATATTGACTGTGGTGATGCATGACAAACCACTCTTTAGCTAAAAGGTTTCGCAATAAGGATGCGAATTCAAAGCAAAAACATTACAACATATTGAAAACATCTGGTGCTAAGATATGTGGAAGGTATTTCGAATCAGTGAAATAAATATCACCAAAAGATGCTGACAGTGCTATTATTTTTCCAGTGTAGGTCAGTGCATAATGATGTTGATTACAACTGGTTAAACGGCGTGACAAGTTTTTCAATTCAAATCTCACTTATCACTTTCAGGCTTCAGAGAATGGCCTAACTCCTGGGGAACTAGATCTTACGTCGCAAGATTTTATGCTTGATGAAGTAGATGGTAACTTGAGATATTTTACTGTGTATTTTGTAAAGGATTAAAGATTTATAAGTATTTACCTTGATAGAAACACAGATGAAATGCTACGTCTTTGTCTTACAGTGTACATTCAGGCGAACCTTGAAGACGACATAGTGAAGGAAGCACTCAAAACGGTAAAGCTTTGCAGTAGTCTTTGTTATCCTTAAAAGAAAGTTGATCTCAGTTCAATCAATTCCAACAGATTCAGAAAATTTAATTAGGTACCTGTAAATATACCCTTTATTGTGAATGAGAAATGTTATCTACTTCTTTCAGGGTGTTGATCTGCGACAGTACAGCAAGCAAATTGAAGCTGACCTTTTTGAAGTAGAAAATGCATCTATTCAAGACTGTATCCTTTGAGTAAAGTATGGAAATAACAAAGTGGATGATATTACAGTTGAATGAAATTTTACACTCCAAGCAAGATTAATTTAAAACGTTCGGCCAAAATAGTACACAAACTGTTTCACTTCAAATGTTTACAGTGTATATTTTTAGCTTTTAAAGAAAAAAAACTGAAATTTTGTGTATTCCTCAGCGACGAAATTTAGATATTAAAGAAAGTCAGAATATTGCGAGTCTGCACAAACAGATTGCATCATGTGACATGATACTCCAGGTTTGTGGTACTATTCATTCACGTCATGTATGGAGGAAGGGTTAGGTGGGGACCGCAGGCAGAGATACGTACTAGGAAGCGTAAATCACAAATGTTTGATCAAATCTGACGGATGAGAATATTGATCACACGAAGCCTAAAATTTCAGGAAACACAGTAATTTGGGGGGGGGGGGGGGGTTCTCTTTTTTTCGAATTTGAAAAATACGACTTGAATTGTGTAACTCGTAGGAACTTGTTCTATGCTTCTTTCAATAAAAATAACCGATTTATGTTTTGTGTTTTGAAGAGAATGGAAGACATGTTGAATGGATTCCAGAGTGACTTGAGCAGCATAAGCAGTGAAATACAGACACTTCAGTCGCAGTCCGTTGCGATGAATGTAAAGTTAAAGAATAGACAAGCTGTACGTGGAGAGTTGAGCCAGTTTGTTGATGAAATGGTTGTTCCAGAAAGTATGATCAAGTATGAAACCCATTCAACTAAATTAGAATTCCGTTTCCTTTCGGTGCTTTCAGAGAGATTTAAAAGGCACTTTTTGGAGAGCTTGTTTTTATGTAGAATTTCATTTTTGCGTGGCAGTCATATTCTGGAGACGGCGGTTACTGAAAGAGAATTTTTGGAACAGTTGCATGAATTAAACCACAAAATCAACTTCGTCAAGGAGCAGTCATTCAAAGACGCCAAGTCATGTCAAGATGTTAAGGACATACTAGATAAACTTAAAATCAAGGTAAAATCAGAAACTATTGATAAAGGTTTGAGGCAAATGTATTTTGCCCAGATAGTTACTTTTGCTTCATTTTCTTAATGTATGGGTAAACTGCAGTATTTTTTCCTAAAATTCTTATCAGAACTTCCTCCACCACTTGTTGTGACTAAACTTCACCAAACAATTGATCTCATCAAAACGAAAACTGTTTGATATGAGAATCTGTCATTCTACGAAGATAGAAGTGCGTTACTAATCAAGTGTAGTACGTTTGCTTATTCCAGGCAATAGCGAAGATTCGCGAATTCTTACTACAAAAAGTCTACCAGTTTAGAAAACCTATGACAAATTACCAGGTGCCGCAAAATGCAATGTTAAAATTCAGGTAAACCGGTTTATTTGTTAACTGTTATTGATTAATCCTAATACAGATTGAACCAGTAGTGTGATGTTGCAGTTACTGTTAGATGAAAAGTTTCAGTTTGATTGTATGAATTGTAGATTTTTCAACGAGTTTTTGATGAGCAATGAAAGAACGATAGCACGTGAAGTTCGAGATGAGTACGTGGAAACCATGAGTAAAATTTACTATTCTTACTTCAAGAGTTACACCAGTCGACTGATGAAGCTTCAGGTCAGTGTTTTGGAAAATTTGGCGTGGTGATATCAGCTGTTGACTGTTACATAGTCATAAATACTGGAGCGGAATCTTAACTGAACAAAAATGTATTGTAAGTTGTAACTTATTTATTGCTTTCATTTTTTGATAAAACAACAATGTATCTAGTATATCACAATCACTTTGGAAACAGAAACTTCTAGAAGCAATAGTTTTTTGAAATAAAAGTGCGCGACAGTTTAATACGATTTACAACGATAGTCACCTCAGTTACTATTCCCACCAATGTGCCATTCTATCATTCAAATATCATAGGCAGGGCTTTGCAGAGAAAAGATTCCTAAGGTATCGATCAAACTGATTCAATTCAAGACGTGAAAAGTTGTTTTCACCATTTACACAGCAAATCAGTTTTCATGTAACCTATCATCTTATATCTACTCAAGAAACAACAACTGATAAACTAACGGCATTGAAAATTCAAGATTACTGGTTTGAAAAAGGAAGCGTAAAATAACACCAACCCGTACTTATTTTAATTACGTTAACTATTTAGCTAAAGTTAAGAAATATAAATGCTTGTTATAAAATTATAAAAAGAAAGAAGTTATCATAATAGTTTTGCGAAGTACGAACACAAGCAAAGTAAATACATGACGAACAGTCCGTTGCGAAGGATGTAGGCAGAGCTGCAGCTGATGTTGTCCTCATCAATGCTGTTGCAGTTGTCAGTGTCACACCAGAATGAGCAAGACCTGACGCTGTACTGGTTCCCCTTTCCTCCGTCACATATGGTAGAATTTGTGCAGCCTCTGGTCACGTTGACAACGTTGTCGTTGGTGTCAATTTCAAAATGATACTGAAAACACAAATTGAAATGAATTAAATAACTAGTTTATAACTTACTTCTTGGACTCTAGCTGACACCTGTCAGTGGATAAACTACACTTTGCTAGCCTGCTACATTTAACATATTAAAAGACTAAGCAGAAGGTAAACTTTGGTCTCATCTACACCGAGCGATTGTGTTGCAGTACCTAGATCTTTCTTGTCGCTTGGTGTGAATTATTACACTACACGCATTGAACGCAGCATTCAGTGTATTAGGTGATCTCAAATGATTTCAGTCGATAATATCAGTAGATACAATAAATCGCACTGAGGAAACAGCTTATTCTTGAAATACTTAGTATTATTTGAAATGTATGTTTCCTTACTTAATTAATATCAGTGAAAAGGAAGCAGTGCCGAATAGTTCATTTTTCATAGACAATTTTATGTTAAACTTACGAAGCAGGCATCGTTGGAATCGCAGGTAGGATCTGAGTTCGTTCGTCCGTTCCCACAAGCGACACCAGTACACTCGTAACAAGTTATCTGCAAAGATATTTTGTGTTGTTTTGAAACCAAAAACCCACAGAAGTAACAACTCTCTCTTATTATGAGTACAAAACTTGCAGAATTATTAGTTGACATTAACTTTACCCCAAAATGCATTTGCTTACTGTGAAGAGGAATAAAGAACCAAAATATGATGACCAAACAATCTTTCAAAGAAACAAAAAAAAATAGATGCAATATGAAGACTTACCGGAACTCCAGCGGACTGGGAATTGACTCGAGATATTAACACAACGCCTGGAAGTAACAAGAGTGAAAGATTTAAAATGAATTTCGTTTCACAATATTAATTTAAGATCTTTTTTTTCTGTTTTGAAGGAAACTTAAACATAACTATTGTCTTGAAAGGTATGCTGCTTACCAATGATCGCCAGAACAATTGGTAGTGTGTTCATAAGTACAGCTGAAGCCATTCTGAAAATGAGCAAAAAATAAGCTATTGCTGATTTATTTTTCCCAATGATTGACTTGGTGCAATTGTTTGTATATTAGAAAATGTGGAATTTAATTACTTTACTTTGACCTATTGTAGGAGTAAATATTTTAAAAAAAGTTACCTTTCTTCGTTAATGATGCGTCAAGATAAGGTTCCAATGTAATGTTCTACTGTTTCTGTGCAACAGCTGAGTGAGTGTCGATTCGTTGTTTCAGCCTTCTTTATGTAAAGGAGAAGACGATGGCTTAATTTCTATGGGGACCGCTTGTTAATTGTTATGCGTGATTTTTTGATCCCGTTGTTTGTTCCATACGTAAGGGCTAATTCTAATCACTTATTATTGTAAACATTGACCATAGAAACAGATCATCGATCAGACACTAATCAGTGATCAGAAATCTTCATACCTTTTGTCCAGTTGCCAAACCGATTTGTGAAATCCTGTTTTTAAGTGAAAGAAATAAGATTTAATTCCCACGAAAGACGTAGTATTGTTATGCCCAAAAGGGCAATCCTTTGGCGAATATTCGGGTAAAGTTCAAATGGCTCAATGTTTTGGCAAAGTAAGGTAGTTTGTTATGACTTACGTAAGTTACTGATGTCACTTAGTTTGCTGTTAGTAGAAATTGTTGTTATGCAGACAGCGCTGTTTTAGCAAACGGTTGGATTTTGATACCTTTGCAGCATATTCGATTTGTCGTTTCTCAAATGGAATTCAGTGGATGTTACATCCTTTGGTTAAAAGTACCCAGATCTTTTGGTGAAAAGTACCCAGATTATTAACGTTCACTGCCGAATGTAATTGTAGTTTGAGGAAGTGGCAGACAAAGATGATTTGATGGGCGTTGAGGACACAGCCAAAAGAGATATCCTTGCTTCACACGTGGAATAATAATGTAGCATGTCCAATAACAAGATGGATGAGTATTTTTCCCATCAAATTGGACACAACTTAGTATGTGTTGTCCAAGAAAGATCTTACACTTTTGATGATTTGTGAGATAGTCCTTAACTTTAAGTAAGCTTTTTCTCATCCAAACCGTCATTGAAGAACAGATCTACAATTTTTACGCTGGGTAATCGAGGAAACGTTCTTTCGACCGACCTGGAATCTCCCATCATTGTACCGCACGCCGCTCAGAAAACTGACCAGAAAGTAAAAATAATTAACATATTAGATCAGTTAACAAAATTGCATGTAAAATGAGCATGTAAGTAAGAACTATGTTCCGCCGATGCATCCAAAAAGAATTGTTTTTGTTGATTTATTTCAGCATTCCTTTGAAAGTTTATTCCGGAGCCAACATTATGCTTTGCTGGACAACTGTTGCAGAGAATATCTGTTCATATCAGACTTCTTCATGGTATCGGGATCTGCCGCGCAGGATCTATTTAACAGCATTATGGGCAAAACACTTTCACATTTCATGGTAAAACTACTGTTTATTTTGAAACTACATTTGGCCCAAGAATCCGTGAGCAATATCCACGAATGAATTTTTGGTGTGCCTCACTGAAGAAGGGTCAATATCTTTGTTACGGCATGATTTATTTTGTGGAAATGATATATCCATAGAGATCAACTGTTCCTATCATCTATTTTTCAGAAACAAATGGATATGTTTGTGTTGGACTGTTTTGATTCCATCGCTATATTCCTGTCGATACATATAGTCTACAGATTTCAAGACATCATGCACAAAAGAAAAGTTCCCGCATTAGACAAGTAAGTGTTTGGTGTTAGAATTAAATTTTCGAGTTTCATTGTTTTCTAGTTACGACAGAATGATACGCCTCTTGTCGTATAGATACTGGGAAACGCTGTTGGAAATCATGTGGCCCAGATTTGAGTACTTGCTTCAAATGAATATTCAGAGTATCCGGGATTGTGATCCACAAAGACTTGGACAAATTGATGTCAGACCACATTATGTAAGTACACGCCAGACACGCTGTTAAAATCTTGTCTTTTAATCGAGTTGAAACAACCGAACTGTAATTGTAGAGAGATTGTTGCAACTGTGTCTACACAAAAAGAAAATTTGTCAAATCTGACGTAATTCAGTGCAATTACCAGACATTTGTGTTTTTGTTATTTCCAGATTACAAGAAGATACGCAGAATACTCTGCAGCTATAGTCGGCATCAGTCAAAGTTACCCAAGTGACACTGTCAACAGACTTTTCTCACAACTTCAGTCAGAAGTAGAGAACTTCATACTGAGAATGGCTGCTGAATTTCCACAGAGAAAAGAGCAGCTCGTGTTCCTTATCAACAACTATGATATGATGTTAGGTGTACTTATGGTTAGTGTCACTTTCACAATTTTGCGAGCCTTGTAAATGGAAGTTCTTTGGAAGTAAATATTGTTGTAAGTTACAAATGTGTAAAATATACACAGCAAGGCATGCCCACAATTTTTTAGTAATTCTTGTATCATCCTGTAGCCATCTTTTCATTTTAAGAGTTAAAGAATCAAATGTTGCATGTTTTGAAATTATAGGCCCCAAAGATTCACGAACTTCTAAGGGTAATGTATAACATAGGTTCCTAAGTCTGAAAATTGCATGTAGCAAGTAAGGTTTACCCATAGCCTACATAGGGAAATGTTTGAAGCTATACTGTAGTTCACAGTTAAGTGTACAGTAATTACTGAAGGAACGTAAAGATAATATGAAGCAATTAAAGTAGGGATTTGGTTAACCAGATTTACTGAGTACTTTATTTTGTCTTCTTTTTTCTCAATTGCCGTTTATTGCGGAGCTTGATAACGAATTTGAAATTATGTTTGAAACTAACAAGTACAAATATTGTTGATGTCTGCCATAATCAACTAAGAGATTCCTGTCAAAAAAGCCATTTAATTAGTTCAGCTCATGTTAAACTTAAGATAACTGCGTCATAAGTGAGATGATTAGCTTGGTAGCCTTTAGATTTGAACTCATTAGTCCTAACCATTAAGAAACTGAAATTTGAAGTTCATAAAAAGTTGATCTTTTGTGTTATGCACTTGTTCATTTGGAACAAATGCGATCGATTGTTTTGCTACAAAGATCGGGTGACCCTGCAAGGAATGTTTTATAAGATGGACAAATTGTGATCACCCAAGATTCCCTAAAACCAAATAGCAAAACGGATCTCCTAAACAAGTTCTAATGCCAAGAAATCTTATGCAACAGATTATGGCGCTGGACCCTGATTGAACTTCATTTTAATTATAAAAAATTATCGGTAGCAAAGAGCCAAAGGGGGCATGTCAGGGGAATGCTATTTCGCAAATAACAGTACCATCAAGAACTGGCTTGGTGTGTAAAGAGCCGAAAAAAAAAACTTTTGCCACGACGTTGCGTGCATTCGGCGCGCAGCACAAGGCCCTTACCATCCCTATTTTTAACGTCCGAAGGTAAGTCTGTCTGTCCACGGGGGGGGGGGGGGGGTTCAGATCCTCATCATAGCCAGGGGTTTTGTCCAGGGAGGTTCCTCAGGCCCACAGCTGGGGGGGGGGGGTACTCAGCCGGGGGAGTTGCTACGCAGCGGACGGTATGCCTCTAAGTCTTGCGTTCACGCAGGAGGACTTTCTTGTTCTATCTTATTTTTGAAGAAAAGTTGAGAAGTTTTTTCTGCCCGTTATTGGTTAGCATTGTACCAATGATGACGGTGTGAAAGCAAGAGAATGGAACCCATTGCGTCCTTTAAAAGCTGTATTTTTAGCAGAATAACGGGCTGCAAAACGCCACGTGTAAACATAATTTTATCTTTCGTCCCAGTTTGCGCGAGAGCTATATTTCATGATGTGGTTTTGGATGCCAGAATATACATCGTCACAACGATTACTAGGCCTCGGTCAATATTAACTCAAGTCTCTGTTTCCTCCCAGCCCCGTTCATATTCTTCTCATTGTGCTGTCGAATCTGCTCTTCATTTCTGCTCACTTTAACAAATTATATGAACTTGGAACAAAATGCAGAGTAATGCTGTCTTGCAGCCAGGTCAATGGAATTGTCTAGAACATGAAGATATTTGGTTAGATCTTTGTCTGATGTCACCTTGGTAGGGGTGTCTTTCGTAGCTTTCCATCTCTTATAATGTAAGGAATTTTGACTGAATATGGCTGACTGACTTCGTAGAATTAGTATACATTTAGCTGTCTTGACCGACCCTAGTTCTTCATTAATTTGGCAACTCCGTGAGGTATAGAAAATTAATAACTTCATACTGTATCACTTTTTCTGCTTTAATATGTATTTGATATTGTAGGAAAGAGCCACAGATGATTCCAAGGAGTCAGAATCCTTCAAGGAATTACTAACAGCAAGAACACAGGAATTTATAGAAGAGATTTTGTCGCCCCACTTTGGGGGTATGATTACTTTTGTCAAAGAAGCAGAATCGATGCTGGAGAGGGGAGCTGCTGACTCACTGAAGAGCCAAGAAAGTATGTTTTAATGAAAATACATTTAGGTTTCTTTTCAACTGCAAATATTTCTGTTAATTTAGAATAGTGTGTCCAGTTAGAAATATAAAGATCACGTCTTTAAACAGTTACCAATGGGATTTTAGCAGTGATTCAAATGAGTTTTTTTTTCAAACCATCACGTCAGAATTTGATTTTTTTGTTTTGTTCAGTGAGAGTTACACAGATAGTGAAAGGCTTCAATGCAGAATGGAAGAAATCAATTGAACTTATCAATCAAGATGTGATGAGGTCCTTTACAAATTTTAAGAATGGTACACAGATATTGCAGGTAAGTGTGGTCTTTTATGCGTTTTGTATGTGCATGGAAATTGAAAAGCAAAAACAAAATGGAAAATATTCTCTTGTTCTGCAGGGTGCTCTGACGCAACTAATACAGTACTATCACCGTTTCCAGAAGATTTTATCTCACAATGCTTGTAAAGCTATGGCAATACGCAGTGAACTTATCAACATACATCATGTAATGGTGGAAGTGAAAAAACACAAAGCTACATTCTAGTCGTTATTGTTGTCTTTATATTTAAGTGGTCGTAACTAATCGTGTTAACAGCGTTCACAAAAATTGGCAATCCTTCCTTCTACATGGTAACTGTGTTGTAAAAAGCCACTTGGATGGAGAAGTGCTTAATTACAATTAATTTTTATTATGTGACTACTGCTATTGGGCTAATCGTTCGGCTTTGCACAGAAAGCTATCAGACCCCACCCTAGGTACGCTGCAACGTGAATTTTGTCAAAGCTTATTACGGTTGTCAAATATTAATGTACATCGAAAGCAAATTTAAGGAACAAAAAAAAACACACGTAAAATTTCAAGAAGCAAAGCATTTTATTAAAAACGTAAGTTTTATACTGTTAAAACTTAATTGACAAGTCATCTTAAACGCTATAAACACTAACGTCGTGTTAATAAAGGTACACCAATTGTTCTGTAAACCACTAAAATGCAAGCTTGTTTAAAACCATTATCCTTCTCTAACGTTTTCAAAGAATTGTCATCATAATAGGAAATATGCCCATTGAAACTATTGTTACGGCTACATTGGCTAATAAACTACTACAAACAGTAACACACACTTAATTTCTTCCTTCCACGTTTATGTAAAATGGATATTTAATCAGTGTTTAGTCCGCTTGTGCATAATTCTATGCACTGCCAGCATACCGAATTACGACCTTTTAGTCAACTTTTCAAGTCCCAAAAACCAACTAAGCACTGACAAAACATTACTTTTCCGTTCCAAATAAAAGACTTCACAACATGAAATATTCAAAATATACTTTTAGTATTAACAATGTGTATTGTAACATTCATAAAGTTGTAAATGAGTAAAAAGATTTCTGAGGACAATGAGCATTTTGAAGAGATTTGCCAGTAAGAACCTCTGGTTATAACTCTACAAGTACAAAAATAGTATTTACATATTTACAAACAGTACTTGAGGTCCTAACAAACCAAATGTTCGGACAAATCGAGTCTTCAAAATCCCAAAGATCTACTTCAAAGAAACAACCTGATATCATGCATGGCGTATTTGTGCACTGCATATAAACAATACCCCCATCTTTACAAGTGCCTCTGGATTGCAGGAGTAAAATCCTTCATTTCATTTCTTGCAATATCAGGTGTGTTCTTTATTCGTCTAACATGCATTCTGCTTTAATGTATGTACTTTTTTGAGTTTGAATGATGTTCCCAAAGTTCTGCCTTTACCTCGCTATAAACTAAGACAACATAGAATAGAATGCATAATGCAGAGACCACCAAGAAGTACAACATCATTACTGATACACATTTACGATTAGGTAAATCAATCCTTAAAGTCAACGACAGATTGGTGTAACACCAAAAATAAGGCTAAAGCCAATTCAAAGGGAAAAACCGAGGGTCCGAAACATATCCAATGTAATTGTAACGTAATCCATGCACAAAAAGGACTACATGAGATTAATTGAGAAAGTATTAGGGAGCCACATCAAGTATGAGGACCTCACACATGAATATCTCAATCAGAAAATTTCGGCCAATTTTGGCACGCAAAAATCTTAGGCTAACAGTGTCACAAAAATTGGGAGTACTACTTTGATTTACAGATATTAAATGGAAGACTCGTGTGTACTCAATTTTTCAACAATGTAATATTACGGCAGAACGTTGTTCCTAAATTTACACGCAAATCAACAATTTCTTCAACACGTGATTTTTGAGAAATGGCAGAGATTATTTTGATGAAATACGATTTGTATTCAAATAACAAGTGATAAAGATATTTAATTAATCCCCTTTGATGTAATCTTACATTATACTTCCTTCTCGGTAAATATTGAAAGAGATATCCATCCATGAAAGAACAAGAATTAATCAAATTTCTCAAAGAGAAAAAGATGACACTATAGCAATATAGCAAGCAGCAATTTAGCAGTCTTTCATTGTTTATTTCTACTATTATTACCTTTTATATTTTCTACACACAATCTATGATTAACCAAGATTCATTAGCGTCATTCATTCAATACTGCTTGTACTAGACTTGAACATACATTATGCTCACAAATGAAATTGCATCTCTCGTACATTTTTCACTGGATAGGATTCGAAGAACTTTCATTCTAATTTGTGTTTATTTTGTAGGAATATACATCTACTGTAGTAAACGGGTACACATGCTTGATTACAAAGTAAATATATTAACAATTTACATAACAGCACCATATAGACCTGCCAATAACTTTTTTCGATATTACTCTGGATCTGCCTATTTCCCTCTGTAATATTTCATACTGATACACATGTTATAAATCATTCGTAGATGCACACTGGCATGAAAACTACAACTGTAAAAACACTCTGGAAAATCAATTCCTTGATGGCAGCTTAGTGCGTTACTAACTAAACTTAGGCCAAAGCAGATGAAATTGACACAATATTTCCGGTTATGAACAGAAAGCAAAACTACTTTAAGAAAATGCTCCTCTAAATTTATCATACTTAAAGCTAAGTCTCATTTCTCACTGAATGCATCTTTCTTTTCCAAAATCATTGACACAGGGAAAAAAGATTTTATCTCAGAATGTTTCGAATACTTTTGATTTTGGTTACAGTAATGCTAATGAGTAACTGGATATCATGTTTCCTGTGTACAGATATGGCACAACAAACGAAGACCTTGTGCGTCAGATTCTCCTTGTGATCACTATTGGCAGTTTAACTAATTTAGACAAATTCGAATATAACTCAACTTGTATTCGAATGCTTACACATATCAAGAGGCCCCGGCTTATCGGGATGGATTCAAAGCCAGTATATATTATAGCTCCTTTACGAAAAAAGGCAACATAACATTAATCGTATCTATTTGGTGGCAGCGCATGTTATGTTTCGTAAAAATTGTGTTGAAGAGTTGCAATATTGGTAGGTGATTCTTCAGACTCGCACATGCTCAGTTTACATTAATCGGCAGTTTCTTCGGATGTCGCACTCGCGAAATCATGAGAACACAGCTACCGAGTCGTCCGCCTCGTTTCAACGGTTCTTCCATGGTCAATGAAACTCGTGGATAATCGATTTTGTTTTCGAAAACCTGTTACAGAAGAAGTTTATGGTAAAGACCGTGTATTCATTAAGGTTTGAATTACTGCAATAATGTACGCAAATACATAAATAAACATAAACTCCTCCTGCATGACCGCAAGAGACGTAACCCCGCGGCGTATCCTGTCCATGGCGTGTCCGGTCCGGTCCGGGTGGGAGGGGGTAGCCCTGTCCTGTCCAGGGGGGTACCCCTATCCCGTCTGGGGTCCCCCTCTCCCCCCGGCTACAGGCCTGACTGGGCCCCTCTTCCCCCCCCCCCCCACCCTGTGGACAGACACACGTCTGTGAAAACACTACCTTCCCCATCCTTCGGGTGCGGGCGGTAATAAAATTGCGAACTAACAAGTCTTAACGCCACATATATAACTTACAGCAAATCCTTTGGGTATCTGTTCGTTTGCTAAGTGTACAAGTGTGTTATTACAGTAGACTACATTAGCCGCCTCGTCCTCTTCCACTGCAATGTACTTGTAACCAGGACCTCCATTGTTCTTTATGTCCTGTCAAAGACAAAAAAATAACCGTTTCTTTTTCTGCTTGCTGCTAATGCATATCGACAATACAGAGACTGCTTTTTTTAAGTTAATGGCACACAATGGATCTTCTCACCAGGAATGTTTTCTGAGCACCGGGCGACTTTGAGACAACCATTACATCAGTGCCACACATTGAGATGTAATCCTTCAGGTGAGTGGCGGGTGGATGTACCTGTCAAGTATCACATAGAAATAAAACGCAAGTTTCTCTCCTTCAAAAATAGGCTTCATGTAGTAGAATATCGGCGAACGAGAAATGAATATCATAACATAATCACCATTTCAGACTTCTGAACAAAAATATTTTACACACAGTTGAAATTTATGATAAAATGTATCATTAACTCTGCTCTTCATCCCATAATACTTAAATATCGTGTTGTTCCGCTGTTTCTCTTACCTGTACAATTGTCGTGGGATACTCAGGGAAGGCTTTAGCAACTGCCTGCGCTCCCAACAGGTTTGTTCTGCCCGATATTCCAACAAAGATCTCTCTTCCTGCAAAGATAAAAATGCGAATAAAAATCTTAAATTTAATATAACTGGAGTTAAATTACTGCATCTGTAAGCAAAATAATATTTTGGAATAAAAAGTTTATTCGATCCATACAACCCAAATGTAATGTCATTCTCCCATGTATGCAAAATGTGAGATGGTATTATAGAAACAATCCATCAATAAAGCAGGAGTGATGAGAAAATATCAAATGGGATCTCTTGGTTTTCCTTGGGTGTATCAATAAAAAAGCCAACGTTATAAAGGTATGTCCTGCTGGCAATACAGATCAGGCATGACAGCATTCATATCCTTCACTTGTAATTTCCATATCTGTATACACTAGGGGTGTCATCAGGTAATAAATGCGTGCTTCTTCTCAATAAGAATTTCCTGCAGATCTTTCACTTCATGATCAAATAATGATGTAGACTGGCAGACTTTGCTGGTAAAGGCTTGTTGGACCTACTGCATTCAAAAAAAAAAGACTTCCTTTTGGGAAATAGCTTACATTTCGAGTATTTACCTCCAGATGTATCCTGACATCGTCTTAAGCCTCAAGTTATGGATCTCAGGCGTTTCAACGATCATTCCACAACCTTAATTCCATATGGTACTGTTTTTTTACTGATGAATAATCTGTATTGTGAAACCATTTCTGTTTTCCCTTGGGGCGCATGTTTTCAAAATTAAGAAAAATATCAGGGAACAGACACATGACTGAAAACATTACCTTTGAACAACCTTCGGGTGACTTCGGTAACAATATTTTGGTTGAAGAGATCTCTGGAATCCTGAAGTTTTATGTGGTTTTTTTCCCTGAGTACAGTCTCATAAAATACGGCAGTAGTACGGTACTGCAGAAATATGTAATTATTTATTGTCACAGTACATGGAGGTCATATAAGATGTTGTAGAATGATTTCATAGATCACCCGAAATGTCAGAACTTGACAAAAACCCAACAAAAGCAACGCCTAAATTAAAATGTATTCAGAGTACTTTCTGTGTATTTGCCTGTTTCAAATAACTTGTGTGCTTACTACAGCACTTCAAATATGACCACGGAATTACGTGTTACGTCTAAACAAAACAGAATTGTCATTTACATTACTGTTGTTACTAAAGCATTTAATATACCTAGTGCTACTGTCGCATGAAATCAATTATCAAAGTTAACAATGGTAATGAACTAGTGAATTGGATCAAATATTTCTGGCATCAGCCCATCGCAGCAAATGATGAGTCTCATTAATACAATTTTCACCATTTGTGTCTGGCAGTTCTGTCTTCCCATTTATTTGTATCGATGTTAAAATGCAAGTATTCTGTGTGCGTGTATGTTTGGCAATGGTCTGTACACCAATAAGTACCCTTACATTTTCATTCCATTCTAACAAGTCATCTTGTTTCATGCAACTGTACCGAATGTGAAAGAAATGTGGGCTCAAGACACTTCCGGATAAAAACCCAGATGTCAGCACTCTATTTCATGTTTCTCAGGTTCCGGATAGGAAAAAAAACGTTGTGTGAGGATTACTTTAGCAGACACAATGAGGCCTGTGGTAATGAGCGTGGGCACTGCTTCGAAATGTCTGTACCGCTACTTATCTTGTTTGTTGTAACTACAGGATAGCAAATCATGAAGCATGTTCAATGGCTAATATCTTTTTAGCATAGTAAAGCAAAGACCAAATACTTTTTATTGATACTCTCATCTATGTTCCGGGCATGCTCGAAATGTTTACCAAAATTACGTGTATTACACATATTTCTGAATTCAAAGTAAGGAACAGAACGAAGAAAATGAAATCAGCAAAAAGATAACCTTGACAAGAATACTAAAACGTATGAGAAATACCACAACTAAGCCTAACATCATCTTACAGTACTTGCTGACTTCGGTACAAAACGACCAGTACGTTTTGGGACCCTTGAGCTGCTGGATGCCTTATTCGAGTTGTCTGTGGACTTGCGTGAAGCAATTACGTTTTGCACATAGCATGGCAATAGTAAACCATTCAAAAACAATCGACCAATGAACAATGTACCACCCTGTTTGTTGATTCGTGTCCGTTTGGAGAATAGGGATCAACAAGAGTCAATGTACCAGAATCTACACCCACGTCCAGGTCACTGGGCCAACTCAAGTTTCTATATCTCTATATCATTGCTTTACCCTGAGAAACTTGAAACATTCTGCAACTGACGGCAAAATCTTTTCCGAGCCATTATCTGTCATATCGTTCAATGAATATCCTTAAGTGTTTGATGACGAGTTAAAGCCTCAAGTCCACATTCCATATACGGTCAATAGCATTTCCTGTTACAAGGAAATGTTAACCTTCCACCAAAGAGGCAACGAGAATATTGACCGTACGCGGTCAAAGGTTTAGTCTCCGCAAGATGCTCCACACACCTCACTTACGGTTACGGTAGTGGTGGTGGTGGTGGTG
>JBCAUG010179684.1:0-19863 GCA_038406175.1 Haplosyllis leylae | reverse complement strand
TCTTAATCAATTTTTCTCTATCATCTACCTACCTAAAGCAAAGTTACAGGTAAATTAAAACACATAATCAGATAGGGTGCGACACAATTCTGATAAGAATTCTTGTTCTCAATTTCATGTATTTTCGGATATTTTGGCAGTATGTAGAGCTTGCGCCGGGCGTTATTGCCCATTTTGGCCAAAATTTCTGGAAAAGCCCCTTAAATCCTCCAGTGAGGAAGGTAATGTTTTCACTCATGTGTGTGGTTCTCTTTACAGGGGAGGGGCACCCACCCTCACCTGGCTTGGTAGGTAGGTACATGACCCACCCCTTCCTTCCCTAGATCCGCCGTTGGTTAGAGTACTCGTTACTGAAACCCACAGGTATCTTTGAACCATGGTGAACAATGTTACTGTTGTTACTCTGTCAAATTTGTGTTTTGGACCTCCATCCAATAGGCGACCTTGGTGGTAGAAAAACATCATCGGATGGGGCAGATCTTAACAGCAAAGGCTCGTCGCTTAGCAACCACAGGGAAGATATGATGGGCAGCACGGATTCTCTTGGAAGACCACGTCCACCGGCACAGTTTATTGCCCCACCCCCTCCTGACACCCCTCCTCCACCTGAAACCCCTGTAACCGCTCTAAGATCTTACCACTGGGCGAACAATGGTGTTGACGTGATGGACGAGTCCATCCAAGTGCATGCTGGGGACTCTTCTCCTCCTGTTGCTGGCCAACACAGGCTCGGTAAGCATGCTGCTTTGCACGTATTGCTAAAGCAACGCAAACTCAAATTGAAGCCTGGATTGAAAACGAGGCTTGGTTTGAGAGTGAGGCTTGACGCGTATGTGCTGCTACCTGGTGGCGTGGCTGCTTTCTTGTGTATTCTTGTTCTGCATGGTGCTTTTATTGTTTAACAGTTTTACTAACACAAAAACTGAACGTAGAAAAATTTATTCAGATTAGTCTTTTTTAATCAAGGATAATTTTGAAGTGATCGGTTTACTTGGAACTCGTACTAGCAATACAGGTTACAAATGCACATTTCATCCCGCTAAATAATTATTCACCTGTACAATAATTGCACGTAATTTTGTAATTGATGCAAACAAATTCTTCGCAGATTACTCGGGGGCCGTCTTGGTGAAAAAGGAGAAACGTGTATAATTTTAAATAGACGGAGGGTTATCCGTAAAAAAAGCAAAACATTCATGTCAACCAGTAACGATACTTTTCATTTTGTAAAGATTCATTCACTATGAACAAAACATTTTGAGCCTTTAAGAACTATGTATCATTCACACTGTGTGTCCTCATTTAGACAGTGAGACTGCGTTAAACGTCGGTTTCTATTGATGGCAATGAATATTTCCATGGTAACAAATGTGCGCAATGATATGGGCACCAATGTCAAGAATTGTAGCCTAAAGTTGCAATACCCATTCATTGGGATGTCAGTTGCCTCAGGAATGAAGAGGCAACCGCTTATACACCGTGTGAATCATCTGCAATCGCAAATAGAGGCACACAGTGTGAATGAGCTGCAAGATTCGACAAAATGTCCAGGACTCAATCCCGGACCCGACCTGGTCTTTTGGGTCTTTCTTTTCTTGAATGATACGGTTTGGGGAAATATTGGGAAAATATGGAGTTGGCGCCCTCTCGAAACGGTTAACCCCCGCTTTTGGTTGAATCCTGGGTCCACCTCTGAAACTTACTTCCATAATCATAGAAAAACACAGGATATCTATGATTGATCTATTTACCTGAAATATCATGTTTCACGACATCCAATAGGTTACGTGTAATGTAAACCCTGTCATCTGCGACCCACTCATCTTATTTTCGGATGTTCGTTCATGAAACGTTGAATTCTTCGGCAATGTCAGGGTCATGCTCGCAAAATGGAATGGGTCGTTGATATCAACGTCCTCTTTATAGCAACGCTCCAACGTACCAACCATGTTCCCAATTCTTCATAGCTCTGACCTTCGTTTTTCACTCGTCATGTTCCTCGTGGGACCCGTTTTGCTCTTGTACCATCTATGGACCTTCTTTCCTCGCTGATTTTCTCCACGAGTTAGAATGATTATCACGATGATCGTACCTTCTCCCCGGATAACTTCACAAAACCCTCCTTCGTTGAATCTTTCTCAACTTATAACAGCTAAGTCCACATTATTTCCTACTATCTCATGACTGTCATTAAGTTTATTTGTATTGTATTTTTGAAACTGATTGCTATTTTAAAATCTTCATATAACTGTATTTCATTTTTGAAATTTTGGTTTTGTCTTAATAGTCTAGTTGGTAAAGTATTAAAACATTTTAGAGGATAGTTGTTTTGACTATGGTGTTTTTAATTGCGGTTCAATATTTTATGCGTTGCTCTTCTATCCAACAGACCCACGTACAATCAGCGTCTTGTCTGATGACGTCTTCCTCAGATCATCTCAGTCTTCTCTGACGTCATCCTGTGATTCTGACGTCATATCATCCGACGCAATGCGCACTCCTGCACTATCTGCGTTTGATGATCTGCGTGTTGATACAGGAGAAAGCTTTGAGAGTTCTGAAGCAGAAGCTGGCCTAGGTATTAACAAGCCAACTAACCTTTCCAACTGTTCAACTGCTACTAACAAATCTAACTCTAAAAAGTCGCGTGAAATGATTGAAAACAATTCACCTGTGGAGTCAAGTGTAAGAAAGAAGAGAAGAGCTCCCCATGTAGTTGAAGCAGGAGCTGTGCAGGGTGTAAAAGAAATAGTTATTTCTGATCGGAAAGAGGAGAAGTTGCCAAAGAAATCTGGTAAGAAACGAGCACCAGCTCCACCTCCACCTCAACCAGAACCCGAGCCAGAACACAGGAGACGCTACACGTCTACATCCTTGTCATCTGAAGGATCATACAAGTTAGATGCTGCAGAAGCATCAGACACTGACACAGATGAACAAGAAATAACAGAAATCAACTTGGAGGATAATGAAGCAAAAAGCCTCAATAATAACAGGAAAATAGAAGGATTTGGCTCACAGGACGGCAAAGATGAAATCCTTGCGTCTTACACTGATAGTGGCAGTGAGATGCTTAGTGAGGATGCTGGTCGTGATGAGGACGAGAAAGAAGAGCGTCTAAAGCTACATTACACCCTCCCGGGGATGAACAGCGTTCTCCCTGACGGTGATGAAAACAACAGTGATGATTCCGGAAAGGAAAGTGAAAACACAAGACAACAAATACTGGACAGAAAAAGATCCGAAGGCGCAAACAGGGCAAAACAGTTCCTGAAAGGGTCGTTGGGAAATGTTTTTGATAAGTCAACAACTTCAGCAGATAGTGAAATTGACAGCAATAGAAAATCTAAAGTACAATGTAAAAATACTGATAACAGTGGAAGAGGCGGGATTAAGACAAGTAAAACTGGAAAAGTTGTTCACCAATCTCAAGAAGAGGCAATGTGGGCAAAGCTGGAGTTACCGTCAGAGGCAAAGAAACAAAACGACCAAACTGTCAGCCAGATGCAATTAGAACCGAGCACAAGCCCTTCAGAGGAAAGCGAAACAGAAGTCAAGAAGAAATTCGAAAAGGCTGAAATCCCTTTTAGAAGCAAAAAGAACAAAGAAGATGGAAGAAAAACTGAAGCTAAAGAACCGAGGGAAATGATTGTACATGATAAAAAGGATAAAATAATTCTTCAGACATCAACCAAGGATAAAAAGAAGAAAACACCCATAGAGTTGAAGTCCGGAGAAATGGGAAAGACTTCCAAATCTTTTGCTAAATCAAGCCCAATTGGTACCTCTGATGGCAGTGTTAGTGAAATTGAGAACTCTGAAGCCGAAACCAAATCCGAGGACAAAAGAGAAACCAAAAGTAAAGACAGTTCTAAGCCCAAAGGCACGGAACATCGGAAACTATCCACAGCACAAGAAGCAAGACTTCGGTTTCAGAAACAAAAAAGTGTGCCCTTGCCAGATGAAGATGTGTTCGTATCAGACTCGGGAAGTCAGATCAACGAGGCAAATAATTTTCACGAAACCAAAAGACCCAAAAGGACTGAAGAACCTCCAAGGAGTAGTAAGAAATCAACTAAAGGGCATGAAACGAAATCTAGATCAAGGTCACAGAAAAGGGAAAGTAGATCCAGTAGAAAAGGTTATGGTAATTTTTTGTACATTATTCTCGTATCATTGTTTTGTGTTTCTGAAACTCTTGTCTTGTTTTATTTTCATCCTACATCTAGATTTTCTTTCTCATAAAATTAGATAAAACGACCGTCACTTGGCTTTGAAGATTCAAAGGTCAAGGTCAATTCCAACGTTTTCCGCCACATCCTCCCTCCGTCATCCCTGGTTCAATATACTCCCAAAATATAATCGTCAATTACGATTAAAAGAAATATTTCATTGTTGAAGTCTAATAGTAGATTTTTTACTTATGGCCGCACTGAATTACAGGACCAACATAACAAGTAAAATTAAATGCGTAAATTGACTCAGTGGTGTAGGTTACTCAGCATTAGATGTGAGGAATGTCGAGTTATTGGTCTTTTACCACAACAATTGAATTGGAGGGGCGATCCGCAGACTTAGAATAAATAATTAGTGTTCAAATTTTGTTTAACAGTATTTTTGTGTAAGATTAATCTTAGTATTTTTAATTTAAATGAATACTGTGTAACTTTATTACTAATACTTCGACCTTAATTATATTTGGCCAATTACATTCCAATCCAGGTTAAACAAAACAATGCATTTTAAAATGTTTATCACCAATCCGCAATGGTAGCTGTGTTTATGTTGCGCAATGGCATCACGTTTCCTTGTGTATATTTTCATGAGCAGAAGTGTACGGACGAAGATGAAACATGAGAATTCATTGAATGGCATTGTTTTGTAGATAAACCCAAAGGTGATCCGAACGAAGGTATTGAAGATGTTGCTGACCTGGTGGAGGATGCGCTGAAATACACGACAGATGGCGACTCCGACGCCAGTTCCGTGACGAGTTCTGTTATTGAAGGTGTTGTCACTGGCAACAAACCTATATCTATATCAACAAAAGCGCGTGACGTCACAGACGAGATCGCGCTTCCGGCTGAGTCAGAACCTGCATTGTTATCACACAAACTGTCTGAAAGCGAGACTTCTCCTGGTCACATGACGAGTAGCATTGACCATGTGACCACCATTTCGGTGGGAGGGTTTGAACCAAGGATGGAGAGGCAGGAGAGCATTGAGAAAGCACGACATGCCTCTAATGGAGAGGACCCACGGTTGTCCCTCAGAATGGATGAAGAGATTACACTGGGACAGGAAGAAATCAGGTAAGTAATGAGTTCATTTGTCTTTCTTACAAGTGACTTCGTGAATAGCATACCTCCCTGTCACAGTTGTCGCTGAACATGAAGTTTCCTGAAGTGTTAGAGTTAGTGTCTCGTCAAATAGAATTACATGATGTAGGTACATGTCATTGACATCAAATAGTTTTCCTTCCAGAATTTCCAACAATATTTCTTGTAAAGTGTCCTTTGACTACGTTCAAAGGATCACAATGGAACATTCAGAGTTCACTGTGGAATTCATTCATATTATTATTTTTCTCGACAAAGAATTTCCCCATTGCTTAATTCCAGTTTTTAGAGAACTTTTTGCGAGGTTCCTTACGGATCTGCGCTTTAATCTTATCTGTCGCGTAACTGATGTCACCAGTGAGGTTCCTTCGCTCAGTTTATTATTGGTTTTGACTGGTTCTTCGTCTCGGGCGCAGGTACGTGGACCCCGAGCAGCCCCGCAGTCGGTCGAGCAGTAAGGGGGAGACACCAACGTCTCCGCTGAGACGGAGCAGGATGAGCTCCGAGAGTTCGTCAATCGCAAGCGAACCCAACTTCGGCTTCGAGGAGAACGTGTTCACCGAGGAAGATATCCGTCGCTTCGAAAACGACTACCGTATGCCGAAGCGCAACAAGGACGAAATCGTCGAGTTCAAATTCGGGACGTTGGACCGTAAGGTGCAGCTGCCGACGAAGAAGGAAGAACCCAAGAAGCAAGAGCAGGCGCCAGTCACCAGTCTACGCAGTCTCCGACAGGCCTACACACAGCAAAGGTACCATACACGGAAATTTCTGAAATTATTTAATGGGCTTTTACACATCAGTTGAAAACCCTTGTACCGCTTATTAGTTTTATTATAATTTTTGAATTGCAGTGAAGACTCCAGTGATGAGTCTAGGTAACCAATTATATTTTGGATAAACTCGGGGTGTGTTGACACTGAACGGAACCTCGATCGGGACCAGAACAATTGGCTCCTGCCCTGGTTTAGAAGTAATGTGGAAATTTCCGCATTGTATTATTCTACACATTGATTCCGGGTCTCGGTTCCGTCCAGAATGAATACACCATCACTTACCAGCTTATTTTATCCGAGGGTTTAGACTTAAGTGATTACAATTATGTTTCCAATGCTTTCATCAATCCTCTTACTAAGTGGACAACCATTGAATTGTGTTGAACTCATTTTCAAGCTAAATGTGAGATCCTAACCGGTGCCTTAACACACCGAATCTGTATCTTTCAGACCAACTGATTGCGAGTGTGTTTGTAAATGCTTTCGTCAATCTTACCACTAAGTGTCAAGCTGTATGTGGAATTACGGTAGACATCATGTGAAATGAATGACTCATGAGCAGCTAAATTTTTTGACATTCCTTTCACACAGTGCAAATGTGTGAGAAAAGGCAACATTTGTTTTCAACATTTTAGACATATTTACTTTGACCAAGGTGCAATGTGATTGTAGTTGGTGTGAATGCCGGAACAGAGATCGCTTTATATCTTTCAGACCAACATTGGAACAGTCGGGAATGGTGGAGCTAAACAAAAAGCCGCTGTTCGTGTACACCGGAAGTGACGTCGACCGGAAGGAACAGGCGGCGTTGTTCGAAGCACTGAACCCGAACATCCAGGAGATGGATGTCCCGAAATCCCCAATCGTGCCAAAGGACGACGTGGAACTGATGCGCGAAAGACGAAACAGCGGGAGCGCAGCTTCCTCCCCGCGTCACCCATCATCACCGCGCAGGTTCGTGCATGCGCAGTGATGAATAAATCTGTCATTGGTGACTCGGTAAAGAGGTTTCTTCACACTTAACGGCAAAGTGTCCGAGTGTGTTTGATTGCAAGAATTAGTCTGGAACCAATAGCACATTATTACCATTGACACAATGCTGAAGATTTGGGAGGACATATCCACGATGAAAATACGTTTGAACTCAACTTCATTAGATGTAGTTAAATTCTGTTTAACTATGTTACTGCTTGTCTAAATCGAGAAATTAGATAATCATCAGCACGGACAGAAATTTCCTCTGAACTGAGTGAAGAGTACACAAATTTTTTGTTCTGATCACTTCGTTTATCACGTCATTTATTTCGAGTATCACGTTGTTTGTTTCGAGAGACATGTTGGAAAGATTGGTCTTTCGCACCACAATAATAACCTTCTGTGAAAAGCAAAGTCCCTTCCCTGAGTATTTTTGCTATGGTAGAAATTTACTCAAGGAACGTAACAAGCTCAAATGATCATTGAATAGATCTATTATGAGTAGGATTGGGGCATTTCCCGAATTTTCTGACAGGTGCGGGTCCATCAAGATGAGGTAGTTCGAATGAAATGATGTCTTTATTTTCAGACTAACATCGTTTGAAGAAGACACCGTTCTGTCTCCAGCTGAGACTGTCTCACCCGAACCAGTGTACGATTCCGAGAAAATAGCGAAAGAGGAAACCGTCGCGACCATGGACCACGAGGCGGTGCAGCCGATGCGGCCGCGGATCGGGAGTAGCGGCGGCGGGGCAGCCAAACCCGCCGGCCACAGCACGTCGTTTGTACAGTCCGCGATCTACCGAGAGAAGAGCTCCCGTCCTGGCTCCACCGTTGGAGGACAGACGGACCCGATGAAACGCGCCGGAAAAACGAGCATCTACGACATCATCAAGGCCGATATCAGCCAGCGCAAGGGTGGGATTCATCATCACGTGACCGACACGTATGATGACGTTGTTGATGAGACGCCAGCGTCTCCCCCAGCAACCACCAGTACCTCCGATTCTCCGACAGCAGGTAATCTCATCATGCAGCACACAAAACCACCGTCCAAAATAGAACCATACTTCTGATCCCTAATTTTGACCTAATATTAGAGTGGATAATTAGGACTTGATAAATGTGACGAGAACATACAGTAAATGTCTTGGTCACTTAGTTTAGGTTGTTTCCACAGTTTTGAATGTGCAAATGCCTACGTAAAATTCATTTTTAAAAGTTCAAGTAACTTACCCGTATCTGTAGGTGAGATGGATTACCTTGAGTACGACGAGAAATCAAAGCGATTATCAGGCGGATTTACTCATCAGCAGGAGGAGGTGGTTCTACCAAAACAACAGTTCTTCTTCTCATCTACGAGCGTGGCCGATGAGTACACGCCGCCCGTCACACGGAGCGAGGCCAAGATCCACAAGCCGTCGCAGCTGCTGATGGGTCCGCGGCCTTGGGGCTCCCACCGTGGGGTGTCTGACCCCAGCGCCAAGGACATCTCCGTGGCCGTAGATAATTACAATACTAAGAACGGAATAGGGACTGATCACAATTCAAATTACACAGAGTCGCACAGTGTGAGAACGACCAGTTCGTTTCACTCGGAAAATATGACAGTTCCGCAGAGTCCGGTGAAAAGCGAACAGGGCCCGCGCTCAGAACTGGGCTTCTCTCCACGACCGGAGAGCGAGTCAGACTCTATACTCGAAGAGAAGTCTATCTCAATGATAGCACTTCCAACAGTTGAGCAATCACGAGCACGCTACGGCAGCTCGACTGGCAGACGGAGCAGTGCTGATGAGAAAGCGGAGGAAACTGGTGACGACGTGAAACTAGCAAAACAGTCTAATTTGAAGTCTACAGGAGATCTTTCTAAAGACGCCATAAATGAAAGATACGAAAGCAGCAAATCTTCCTTGCAGGTTAGAAACACAGTAAACTTTCTTTTGCCTAACTACATGTACGAAGCTTTTTTTCCCTGTATGTCGCTAAGCTTTATATGTGAGTTGGTTTCTCCGTGAATAGCTGCGTTTCTATTTTTGAAACTAATCCATTTCTGCTTGTAGAATCAGTACGATAAGTTACAGGAACAGTTCCACAGATGGCAGCACCAACTTGCAGAGAACCAGGAGTTGCTTAGTCGTAAAAAGATCCTCGGATCAACAACGGAATCATCACAGCCTACTGTCGAAGAAACTTCAACAGCTGTCAGTAAAAAACAACAAGAATCAGTGGCGCCATCACATGCTGAACTGTCGAACCACACTAACAGGTTTAGTACAAGACACCACGTGACAACTCACATGGGTGAACCAACCACTAGACTGGGTTACGCTTCTGCCACTATGCAGCGAGGAGGCAGCTACAGTGGCGATGGTGATGGTGACCAGGAGAACCAGTCTAGACTCTCTTCCTCTTCTCATTCTCCTACCACTAGTAGTAGTACCACTTACCCTCGTCCTCATGCTTTCACACCAGGTTCTTTTACAATGGGTAGCTCATACACATCTAGAGGCTTGGGTTCAACTGGTTACAGTAAATACGCAGATTCTGGTCTGAGGCACGTGGAGCCACCTCGCGGTGTACTGTCGTCCAGCTCAGGGTCTACCACTAGCGGACCTGGGTCCACCGGTAGCGCCACCACTCGATCCAGTAGCGGCACGGGTGTTAGTAGTGCATTGTATGGAAGTAGTTCACTTGGTAGTGTCACTCAACGTGATGAAGATTCGGTCGCTGTCAAATCACCAACTGGTAGAAAAAGCACGTCCGAGCTTTACAGGTGATTAGCATGGCTTATGGTCTATTCGCACTGCGATTGTGTTCTGTGATTTCAATTTTGATCTGAAGGGAACACTGTTCTTTGTTCACACGTGTCGTGAATGCAAAAGTGACGTTGCAATTTGCGAAGTTCCCAATGGATAGTTTACCCACTATTTTGCGATACGCTAACAATATCCATGGAAACATTGAAAAGGTTTCGCTTTTTCCAATTTCTGAATGTGAACGAAATCTTAACGTTTAAAAATCACAAGCGCAATGTGCAGATGTGAATAGACCATTGGATTCTAACATTTTGACATGATATTCAAATGTAGTGTATTGGTGACAAAGGGTAAGATTGCATGTTGAAATGTTAAAATCAGAAGAATAAATTACGAATCCGTGTTAAATTAGCAGCTTTGTCATCGAAACCACTGCGCTGGGGGAATTACAAACCAACCATAACTTCCACTCAGAAAGTGTGTTAGATTTTGAATGATAGGGGAGGACAAACAAATATAAATTTATAAGTAGTAAAAAATGTTTCACTTGCAAACTGCAGTTCGACGGCAAGTTATAATGGCCAGTCACACTAGACTATTTTTGTGGCTTTTAAATTGAAATCCATTTAGTGGAAAATGTTCACATTTTTGTTGAGATGACAAAGCTTAAAACAGGGTTCCCACTAGCACTGGAATACCTGGAAAAATGAATGAAGTTTTTCCAATCAGGGAAAAGTCAGGTAATTTTAAAATTTCAGCCGAAAGTCAGGGATTTTTGGTTGAGTCAGGGAAAAGACATGCAAAATTTGATCAAAAAATAATGAAATATAAGCTAGAACATAAGTGCAAAAACAGTTGTTTCTTGATGTATTTTTGTTAAAAATTGATTCTAGATGTAAACAAAATGTGAGTCATCACTCAATATTAGAGACAAAAGTAACATTTTTCATACAATTTAGTTCAGTTTCTTGTTATTGGGAAAATAAATGGTTTGTGTTTTTGAGTCTTAGAAAAAGGTCAGGGGAAAATGTCAGAAATAATGGAAAAGTCGGGGAATTTCTTTAGAGGAAAAAAATGGGAATCCTGTTAAAACCAATGTATAGATATCCGATCAAATTGAATGCGACTGATGAAGCATGTATTGCACACCGACCTGGCATGAGATTGATGAAACCTTGTACATTGTAATGCGCCTTCTTTTGGGTTTCAATACTGTAAATAATGAACACTGCAGTGTTTTTGCACCCTGTATCCACAATCTGTTGTTGTAATGGCTGGAATGGTTCCCTGTTCATTCCCACACCGATCCATTTTCGCTGAGAGATTTTCTAAGGTTTTCTTTGAAGTTTACCTTTGGACCACCACATTAAATTTTCAAAGAACCCATTTGTTAGCGACGTCGCTTTCATCGCTTTGTGTGAGTGATGCATTAGTGTACAAACGTCTTTAGCTGCTTGCATTGCTGCCACAACCCTGTCGGAACAGAATTCAATACCCAAGAAACAGTGTTCCTTCGCTCCCTCTGCCAACTTCACGCACATGGTGAGGCATACAGGCACCCATCTACCCTAATGTTAATGGAATTTGTCCTGTGCAGGACAGGTACTTCAGAAAAGAGATCTTGGCCTCCCATTTTTCCGGATCAAATATTATTTCTACCACTTTGTTCGTCATACTGAGTCATGTCCAATTCCTGTTTTTCCAGTCACAAGCAATCAAGATAAATTTACCAGCCACGTACGTAGTACGAAGGTAATATCTGAAGTCGTGTCTGTGACTCTGTCCAAACGGTTAGAGGGAGTGGTTACCCCGTGATGCACTGGGGTAGCCAAGAAGGAGCCCCCTCCCTTTGGTGGGAAGAAGGCCCCATGTTGTAGTTAAGTTAGGGAATCCTTTGGGCCCATTTTTATAGTTCTCGTGAAATGGTGTTTCTTCATCTTCAGACAACCCATCCGCAACAAAAATAGGAGCTTCGGTAGTCAGAGTTCAAACGAATCGAAAGGACCGCCGAACAAACCGTCAACAAACGATTTGCTCTCGGCGAAGGCTCGGCTGAGGAAGGGCAGCTCGGAGTACACCACGGAGATCAGTGAGGGGGTCTCGCAGCCGGTAGAGTCCCCGCCACCCCCGGCGCTACCGGACACCAGTCCGCCGAAGTCTCCGCCCTCGAACACCAGCCTGATCTACACGGACACACCCAAGGAGGGTTCTCCAGGTAGTTCTCCAACTATTGGTAGATTAGGTATGACATTTGATCAATTTACACTGAGTAACCCCTGCTTAGCTCGACCTTCTCTATGTAGAGCAGCCAAAATGTTCCGAGTTCCGGCAAAGTTTCTTTTCACTCGAGAGGAAAAAATATCATAGCAGTCCAATGTTAGTGAAAGTGTAAAATGTGCAATGAATTTCTTTTTTTAAAAAAGCCTTGTAATCTCCAAAACAAGTTGACTGTATTTCTAGACTGTTCCATTATTTTAGCATAATTCTCTCTGAGAGCAACATATTTATTGCAAATTAACCCAGTATAAAATAAATCTCGAATGCAACCTATGCATTCTAGGATGGCATTCATTTTCAAACTTTCACCTGCTGCTTTAGTGATAAACCTACTGGGGAAAAAAAACCAAGTGATGTCGAGCTGAACCGGGTGCCAATCTTTGTGTATACACGTGATTTAACCAAAGCTTCTCCTATTACTAATACGGTAAACCCCTCTTTTAAGCTCATCTGTCTCCAGAAAATAATGGGTCACAATCCACGTGACCTTTTATTGCCTTACAAGGAATAATCTCTGGATTCAAATGACCTTAATTATGACCTATGTGGTGTGTGCCCTTCATGACCTCTGTAGTTCAATTGCCATGACCTTTAGATGGATAAGGTTACAATGTATCTTTAGTTTGATACCCTAATTATTGACCTCTTTAGTTGGATGACCTAACTAAGTGACCTCTAAGTTAGATAACCAACCTAATTAGTGACCTCTTTAGTTGGATGTCTGTAGTGGGTGTGGTAGTGTAGAGAGTCACCTTTAGTTCCCGTTTACACCCAGCGTCAGCGTCAATGCAGAGTTAATGCTGCAATGGAAACAAATGGAGTCGCTCCAGGATGGGGGTTGCAACCCCATTCTGGAGCGACTCCATTGATTTCAATAAGAGCTGTATCACTAGCGTCAGTGCAGCGTTGAATCTGTGTTGACGCTGATGCTTGGTGGAAAAAGAACCTTATCGAGACCATTTGTTATCAATCATGATTGAATTGAATAGTTTTACGAATTATGTCTGTTTACAAGGACCTACACAAGGAAGTATAACTGATTGTAAAACTAGTCTACAACGATTAACAATTCTGAAGGAGTTATGAAATGATATATATGTAATATAAATAAGGTTTTATTTTATTTTATAATTACTGCTGTGAAATCTAGATATCAAATGTCGAGAAAATACATCTACAACACTGAATCGCGGGATCACAATATAAACTCCTATCAAGAATTAATGTCATGAAATCTAACAATAAGTGAAGTTGAACCCAATATGAAAATACTCCTGTGTTTGATCACACGTGGACGATACAACAAGACCTTCATTTGGCAGATTTTAGTTCGGTGTAACCGCCCCTACGCCTGCATTAGGGCCCAAATTATTGTCGCTTTCACAGTTTTTTTCGGAAACTTTGAGCGACTGTAGGGTTGGCGCACCTTACCTCCGTCGTGGGAAATCCCGGAGCTGCCACTGGTCACCAATCATTCAATCAGTCATTTAATCAGTGCTGCATGAAGTTAACTGATTCAACTTCATGTCTGTTCAAATGTAGACGAGTCACGAAACATATGATCGACCGTGTGTTCGTTCTAGGTTCACGCACCTCATACAGTTCAGGAAGCACGAGCAGTTACCGCTCAATCACCCCTACTACGCCGAAGCCCCCGCCTCCTCCCACGGCGCAACCCATTAAATCGGCGCTGAAGCAGCCGTCTTCGTCCCGGGGAGGCAGGAAGGATGACCCGAGGTTCGGACCCAAACTCGACCCGCGCGAGGAACTCATGATTGCGATCAGATCCGCCGGTGGGAGAACCGCTCTCAACAAGGTGGGTTACATCTTTCTACTCTTTTAAATAAAGTTATTTCACACTAAGTGACAATATTTAAATTGCTTTCGGTTGCTATTAATGGGGCCTTAAGATCAATTCAGACTCTGACAACGCGAAAGCGCCATTGGTAGTCTTCGATGCTAGCCATCCTACCATTGTTATTTAGCACACCTTCGTAAAATACCTCGCGTTTCCTGAAATCTCGGAATTTAACGAAATAATGGTGTATATTGTCCCTTTATGATATTTTCCGTGTATTTAGGATCAAAGTGAATAGCTGTAAGTATAAGAAGACTGGGGATGAGTGGTATTTAATAAACCCACTCTGATTCGTTTTGCTCTTTCACACTGAACTGTCTACGTTTTAACCGAGGATAGTTAGTGAAGGGAAAGGGAGCCAGGAATATACAACCGGCCCCCTCCACCAACTACGAGTGTTACGTGTGAAAACTTAGTGGATTTACATCAAGTTAGTTTTCACGAAAATTTCTTCTACCACAAAGACAAAGAAGCATACTCTGCTCCTGTTAGGAAGAAGCATATCTCATTAACAGAAATTATTGATGATAATTTATTTTAAATTTGGCATTCAACAAGATCCACTTTCTATAACTAGCTAACCATAAGGTTCGTTGCAGTGGAACTTGTAGTAAGCGGGACCGGGTGTAACGAAGGGTGGTGCCAGTACGATATCCGTTACCAGTCTGAAGGAAACAAAATAATCAACAATAAATAAACAAAGACTGACTTGCACTAACTCGCACGCGGATCATTTGTAATTAAGATACATCGCTTGTGGTTTTGTCAAATTTATTTTACCTTATTTTGATTCTGTTTGCAGTAGGCTTGTTTTTATTTATATTTTATTTTATTATTATTTCTACAATGCAAATGTGAAAAATTTTCAATTTTCATTAGGAGGTATAGTGGATAGATAGACACAGTATTTATGATTTCTAGAATTTTTTTCCAAATGAAAGTTGTAACATGAAGCCATTCATTGCAAGAGTTACGTTCAATGTTTCTTTTAAAAAATACTGTAAAATTGTACCGGTTTTACCAAGCAGTGTCGATTCAGAACTTAATTTTTTGGTGATTTCTTTTTAATTTACAAAACCTTTGAGCATAATATTTTACCTGGCATGGATTTTAAGGTGTTGATCTTTGATTGTAGGTTCCAGTGAACGAGACGAAATGGTACTACAACGGTGACTGAAAAATACAGCTCATCCTCTCCATTTGCACAGTGCCTTAACTTTGCCTTTTCATCAATGTGAAACTTCAACCTGACTGTTCAAGTACGCAAGGTTGTCAGAAAATTGTTTGATTTGGTTCATTTTTTTCCATTAATTTATTTGACTTCGACTTATTACAACATTTTTCAATGAGAATTGGTATCGTATCAGGCCATTATTCCGCTAAGTTAGAGATAAAGCTGACAGATACGTCTGTCGTGCTTGAAGTTGAATTGGTTACTTTAAGCCGGTGTTAGTGCTTAAAATACACAAAACTTATTTCAAATATTCCGAATTCTTTAACCCTTCTCGGAATCGTTTCGGCAGTTTTAGTGTATCAATGAAGAAGAAAACGTTGGTTGAGTGCATTGTAAATAGATTCCTGGATGCTGCTGCCACCTTTGGGCGTAAATTGCAGCCAGTGTAAATGGGCATTTTCCCAACGAGACATATCGAACAAATTCGTGGAAGTTCCGAACTGCTCCACCTTTCCTCGATAAAGTTGAATAAACTTGCAGTTGTAAAATATTATTAATCAAATATTTATTGCAATTTCCTATCTGTGTGCTGATGATACATAAGCAAAGGATAACAGACGTAGAGAAAGAAGAAACGATTTCGCTAACTTCGGTTTCTTCAGTGAACGTGCAATCAGTAGTATTAGCCTAATACGGTAGTTAGAAATGTGTTCGTGATTCCGCAGTCGAACTTATTTCAATTCCATAAGGTGGTTTCACAGTAGATTTTCGATTTACGAATGCCTCTAAGGGTCCGTTCTAAGGGTACGTGATGACGATGACAATTGCTTCACATCTGGATGGATTGTCTGCCCATTCCATACGAAAATGCGACCAATAACAATTTGGATTAATGTTTCAACGGTCACAACTACGAATGATAGTGTAAACCAAATATATTGCGACGCCCAGTTCTAATGGCTTTAACAATTGCAGATGTTGAATAGTTCTGAACAGTCACGGAATCGTCTTTTCGGCGTAGGTAATAGTCATTGCAAATGTGAACACCATATTTCCACTTTTTTTGCACCAAATATTTCCACAAACTTATAAAAAGCAACATTCGATGAAAATGTGAAAAAGAATGTTTTTCTCCTGAGCCAATAAAAAAAACTAGCGTGCTATGTAAATGAATTAGCTCAGACCTTGAATGTTGTTAGCTTTACATCACTGTCTTCCAACTAAAGTAAGGATTTGTAGCATTTTGTACAGTGCGTTAATTGTTGCATTTTCAGTTGAATTGCACAAAGTGTAAAACGAGTGAAAACAGGTTGCACATAATTGCACATCAAAGTATCTCTCTTGGAGATAGCAGCATAAGACACCTTCCGAAGACATAAACCTCAATCAATGTTATGGTGCAACCTACTGCATGGCTGTCCACCATGATGGCAAACATTTTGGTACTCCTCGGGACTCTTTAAACAATTACTGTCCAGAAGACGAATTTTTGTTTCAATGCATCAAACAGTTTCATTCATAATTTTCTCGTTTAAGAATTTCTGTATTTCTACATGAAGTGATGTTGGTGTTTGTAAAATACCAGCAAACTTGAACTGGACTTAATTAAATGCATACGCTTTTGCAGCGGATAATGTGTAATTATTTCTGTTCACACCAGGAAAGTCAAGATCGACAATGAATGGTACCAAGATTTGGTACCCTACATTCCAAATAGATTTATTTCAATAAATGTGACGTCGCGATGATGTATTACACCTGGTGTGAACAAAAATAATTTCAGGAACCACTGGTTTTGTATAAATATAATGTATATTTGTTTATATTTCTTCGTTTGTAAAACCCTGTAAAATTATACATGTATAACGTTGTACATGCGTCTATCGACATGTAAGTTGCGGTCTGAGCTTATGTGTACATTGTTAGTTAATTTTATTTTCACTCAAATACTTCTGTTGATATTTTAATGTGGTCACATTTAGGAATACGTATCGATGCTACGACAGTGTGATAGACTGAAATAAATTGATTTATTAGTGGCGGATCCACAGGCGTCCTTCATCCAAAAATGAGCCAGTTTAAAACTAGAGGAAATGTCCTCCAGTAAATCTTCTGGATGCCAGTGATATAAACTAATCTCTTTCAGTTGATGCAAAGCCAGATGATACGTTTCAGAGAATCTTTGAGGACGTAAAATTGTGGGATATTCAACGTTTGTTTGTAGCGTCTCTCCTAATAAGGTGCTCTGAGTAAGTTGTCATGTGACTAACTACATTGTATCTGTCTAATACCAGTGTTGTTCAATAAGTAAGGATGTTTTCATAATTAATGGAAATAAAGTAGGATTAATGCAGTGGCATCGTGCAAATACAATTTCACATTTCTTGGCATTGGTTTTAGGGAATACGTGGCATGCATGTCAGTTTTTTCCAGACTAACTGAAACTGAAACGGCCATAATTAATTAATAAATGAAGTTGTAACCCTGGTGAACATGTATGTAAAACATATGGCTGGATGCCCAGTGGGCAAACAAACTTGCCTTTCCTCCGATAAAAATAATTCGTATGTGCTGAGTTGATTCAAAAAGTCAGGAATGTGAAATTCGAAAATTAACACTCGAAGTTTAACTGTCAATTTTCTTCAAATTGAATGATTGTCCAATCCAAATTTATTTCTGTAAGTTCCACCACGGAACTTGAGGGGTTTAGGTGCCAATGCAAAATTAGGAATAAAACTAATTGTTAAAAAAGTAAGATGCTGTACTAAATACATCATGTATGCGGGAAGTTCAACCCGATTAAAATATATTATGTAAACGTATATACTCATAACACTTTATCTAGTTCAAACTAATAATGAGTGATCAAGTCTGTATTACAAGTCATAAGGATCATAATTGCAGGTGATATGTTTCGAAAATATTATTGAAGGAATAATTGCGTTAAAACTCCTCGGATAGGTGAATATCCAAGTTGCGTTGAGCATTAAATGTAACTGTTATTTTGTATAAACTGCTTACAATCTTTGTAATAAATCTGTAAAATACTACAAAACAGCTGGTGATGCGTTTTGGCGAGCTACTTTTGATTTTTTTTTCCATCTTTGTTTTTAGCACAATGGCCGGATTTCGATTTATCAACGCCTGTGGTCCGGGAAACAAATAGCAAAAAGTCCCTGAGGTACGGTTATTGTAAAATTCATTTCTAAATCTATGAAGAGCTTATTGGGATACAGCTGTTACTAAAAGACTGGTAAAACTTCTAGGCTTCAGACTACAGTTTGTTGTTTCGAGCACCAGTTTCAGTATCAGAAAATGTTTGAAAATTTAATTGAAGTATAGTCAAGGAAAAAGTCCAATTGAATCCACGGGTTTTTACCAAACTATTGCGTAACACAAAGCACGTCGTCGGTTTTGGAGGATTAGATCACACTAACGAGCTGACCTCATTAGACGTCCAGGTAATAAAACGGCTTTTATCGTGGGAATTAAATTTTTCTTCATAAAATGAGACCGCAAGCTAATGAGCTCATTGCAATGTAAAAAAAAAGTTACATGTATAACTGGACCGTGAGATTGCTCCTCACTGAGGTTGGACCTTGTCATTGGCGGATCTAGGGGGGCGAGGGTGGGGCGCCAGGGATGTGCCTCCCATGGGTCCAAATTCTTTCAGTTATATGCAGTTTTTGGGAAAAATCATAGGTTGTCACCCCTTTGTGGCGCCCCTTCGTCTCTGAAATCCTGGATCCGCCACTGCTTGTGTTTGCGAAATATCAGTGTTTTAGTATTAAAGTGATAGCGATGTAAAAGAGGACCTTTCTTCCCCAGGTCCTGTTGGAATATATATAAAAAAAACATCATGATTTAGAAACTTAGTTTAGAAAGATCTTTCATAATCGAGTTTTTCGTCAAATTGTTTACAACCAGGTACGGATCCGTAAAGAGCCTGGGTCCCTTTTTGTAGTCTCGGTAATATTGCCAACTTTATTTAGGCAGAAGGGTCGTCCCCAAATGAACCAATTTCGCAGATCTTCCCCACAGCTCTGAGACATTGGGAAAATCCACTTATCTGCTTCCTCGGAAATCGGAGAACTTTCTGGGTCAGGAAAAAATATTAAATAGGAATGGCTTTTCTTGGGATGCAATATCTTTCCCAAGCCTGATATTGTTCAGTAGAAAAAATTTGATATCTTGAATTGTCCTGATAATAGCGGATTATTCGAAGCGTGAAAAAAAGCCGAGGTAAATTTCCACATGTTCCACGACCACACCTTGCGTCACCGTGCCCCAATCACCGCTCAAACACGCAAAACTCTCTTTAGCTTCTCTCCCATGGACAGCATCAGGCTTAACCATCTTTGATCTCTTACAGCTGTTTTATGCATAGAAACAGAAATATTGCTGAGGTCGAGGAGATATTTGTTTTGAGGTGGTTTCTGCAGCCAGGCTCATGATGCAGATGCTGACTGAAATGTTAAATTAAGTCAGTGGCAGACCCAGAATTTCTCAGATTGGGGGTGCCAACCCCTAAGAGAGGGGGCGCCAACCTATAATTTGACCAATTTTTCCCGAAAACTGCATGAAAACAAGAAAGTCCTCTTGTGTGAACGCAAGAGGCATACCGCCCGCCGCGTAGCAAGTGCTCGCTCTGCTGTCCTATCCCGGGGGGGGTCCCCATCCCTGCCTACCCCCCCCCCCACCAGCTGGA
>JBCAUG010179683.1:0-35420 GCA_038406175.1 Haplosyllis leylae | reverse complement strand
AGAAAGAAACTGTAAAGAGAAAACTGTAAGTGTCTCGCTTGAGCGGGGTGTCTCGGACTCCCCACCAGTACTCTATCCAATGTTGCCACTAGTGCCAAAGATATATTGTTTCTGAAAAGTGCATACAGTAAAATAAGGCGTGTACATTTCAGTTCCGATAAAAAAATATAAAAAATCTTTGTCGCATCACAGAAACTGTCTGGTTAACTTAAAATTGCGGGGCGCTTCTTCGATTCGTATTATATTCTTTTATGTGGGTGTTTTGGGCTCATTTCAATGCTGTTATTGACAACTTTATACTCGTTCATATAAAAAGATAAAAAAGCTGCATAAGATAATGACAATAATCAGTCGAGGCGAGTTGGCGGGAAATCCTTACCGATATTATATTGATTCTCACTGCAAAGCAAACCTTGCCTCAAAAAAGTGAACACACAGCCCAGGCAGACAAATTGTTTCAGTAATTTGATTACATATAAAGCATGGTTTCTTGAATACTGGGTTAACAAATTCGGTAGTGACTATCGTACCTCTGTCTGCTTATGACTTTGATTTCAAAGTTCCTTCAGAGACAGAGAATAGATAAAGAAAGGAGGCTTTCTCACTTTTGTACATCACATTAGGGACCTTCATTTTGAAAATACTGAAAGTGGCTTGTGTCCTTTTAAAATTGTCTCTCTGTAACCGAGCCAAATCTGCAGACATTTTTGATGTTTATTTTTTATATGATGCTATGTTGAAACGTACAGGCATCCTGTCACAATTTCAAAAGAAAAAAAATACGCCAGAAGTGTATTATCACAAAAAATCAGTTGAAGCTTTGTGTTTGCTTTCTACGCTCTTACATTTTAGCTTGTTTTCGCCATTTTTGGCAATGACATCTCCATAATAAAGAGGAATCTTAATGTTGAAGCCGGCTAAAAAAGCTGCATTTAAATTATTATTGATTGAAGACTAAACCAATTTAGGAAGAGACAGTCTCAGCTAACAAAGGAGCATTAATATGCAAATTCCTCTAATAACTTTCAATGGTAATTTGCGTAACCTATTTTCGCGTCAAATATTTTATCAGCAAACTTGGAATTAAATGGCATCCTTTTCGGCCATTATTTACACCCAATTTACCTACTGGCTTTTGTACCGTTTTAATAGCAACGGAAATTGATTGTACTGGGTCACCCATAGCATTTGGTGTGGGAAAAAATCGGAACAAGTGTCTCTTTTTGTATTATTTTGTATTATTACAAATGGAACGTGGCGCAAGTATACCTAACAATTCGAAATATAGGGGTCTTGTCAGTCATGTTTCAGCTGGTTTATTGAACACGGTTTATTATTTGCAGCAATTTGATATTAGGCTTCCCCATAGCTATTTTATTGAATTGGGTGAGAGTGGGAATAGGAAAATGTAAATGGGATGGGGGAACGGGGGTTGGTGGGATGGAAGGCTTCAGCGCCTGAACCTCATCAGCATATTCCAACTAGGCTTTAACTGTGACTACTACTAGTCTAACTGCAGGGCCCTGCAGATTACTGGTTCTGGCAATATGATAAACACGACATGCATGTCTATCGCATTTCTATTGATTGCTCCTGGGCAAAATCGACATTTCATTTGCGTAATAACCAACTGCTCATTCAGCTAGAAAGAACATAACAGCTAACATCAAATGCTTGTTCAGCGCTCCCAAAGAAACTAGTTCGTGGCTACATTACCCCGTTCAAAGACGCAAGTTTAATTTACCATAGCCTTGTCAAGAAGACTTATCAGTAGTCAAAAATAGAGACCCTTCCTTTTCCATTCCAGTACTCTTTATATAAAAAGCCATAGAAAATATTGATATAAATGTAAGAGCACACAGGGACTTAGGTGGATACAGAACGCAGGGCTATGACCGTGAACGGCAATTTCAAGCACCTCTTCTCATCCACCAAAATGCAGTATCATATTTTCATCAAAATATTATAATTTATGTTGATTTGATATGGAAAAAGCAGGCTGGATGTGGATGTGATGTCAAGTTACTAAATTTATACCTTGCACACAGCCAGGCCCTCTGGCACTATAAATATTATCAAAGCTCTTTAGATGCATATGGGATGTTTTTTGGCATTACATATTTTACAAGTGAATGTTTGTATGAAAGTTACATAGAATCATAATTCACCAACGTTTGCTGTTCAATGTGGAAAGAATACATTATCTGTGTAAGTTGCCTTCACGACAATTGCACAAAGTAACAAAAGTACATTTGCACGATAGTCCAATTCTACAGAGTATGTGTTAATGCCGAATTCTTCACATTGGAATGAAATATACCACTTATGTACATTATTCATTCCATGTCTCTGTCCTTACAGAAAAAAGAGGACCCCGAACACCTGCATATTATTACAGCTCTTTAAAGCAAAATAATGACAAGCCATGGAATGTATTTTATGAATGCACAATCAAAGGCTTTAACAAAAAAGTGCTTCTAACTAACTATATACTTATTCAACACATTGGCCGAATATTCAACAGAGGGCAACAATTTCCAATTGACACTTCCTGTGATTCCAAAAACTACCAGACAAAAACTGATGCTACTTTAGTAATAAAAGTATACATGACCCATCTCCAATCTGAATACGCAAACTTTTCATGTGTGACAAATCTGTTTGGAACTTTCAACTCCATAAAATGCACATTCACCACGGAAAAAGAGGGGTGTGCTTTTATTATTCTGAAAAAGGAAGCGCGCTACATTATAGTTTACATGAAGACTAAGTATTCAAAAATCTTGGCTTATATTTTGCCAAACTAAAGGTGGTTGGATATAATTTATTCAGCTTATGTTTAAGTAGACCTATGACAACCCAGCCATATGTGACTTATATTATTTCGCCATTGTACGGAAACAACTTTAATAAAAATTGAAAACGGGTCCGTTAACAACCAAGCAGCTAAGAAGCCTTTATGATAATAATGATCCAATATATTTTCAATTCCCATTTTTCCTTTTTTTTATGATAACCATCCGTGGAGCTGTATTGTCATTATTACGGTAATGCAAATCATTTTCCTGGGCAGGTTTTCAATGGCTGTGTGACAGTTTCAATTTTACCATTAATTTATTAACATTTTGCAGAATAATTACAATGTTATAAAACTCAATAGGCTTTTAGCTGTCTCTGGCAGTTTTGGCATTGTTGGTAAATAGCAGAATCCTTGACAGATGGCCGTAATAGGACCATACAGGGGTCTCTCAATAGACAATGGTAATCATAAAAAGGATTAAGCTGGACAGTTAATTAGAAACTTTCATAGCCGTAATAGACCTCAGCTGAGTCAGATAATGGAAAATTTATCAAACTACAAGTGCTATTTTCCCAGCTTTACTTCAAATCTATTACAATAAATTGTACACAATGACATTCATTATGTGACATGCTCATGTTGTTTCAAGAAAATTCCATTTCATTCTCTCCTCACTGTGAAGATTAAATTGGTTCCATTATAAAGAGAATCGAGTAATATTGTACATGTTAATATTTCCTGCAAATTTATCCTTAAATTCCTGTAGCTTTACTAATTAGTAATTACAGAATTTCTAAAGCATTAAACCCGTCAAATACGAGCAGGAGCGGCTTTAAAGGAAAAAATTCATTACTAAACCATAATTATTTCTCCAAGAATAAGCGTACTAAAATCTTCATATCTAGGATCTCCGAAATGAATTGAAAGCCACATAGGCTTTCGTCTAAGAATTACGCAGGACTCCACGCTTGTGAAGTTGCTGGTAATATGGGGTGGTATTTTCCCAGAATTCTAAAAAGCATCTACGAATTGTGGTTCAGTTGAACCTCTTATTGTTCATGGATTGGCCAAAGAAGGGGTCCTGAAATTCAATACTAGAAATATCCATCAGGCAATACCTGGATATTTGGGCAACTGTTTGAGTCAGCTACATGTACAAACCCGACAAATCTGGAGTACAAACAAAAACAGCTGACTGTGAAGGGCACAATAAGGGCGCGGGCAAAGAGATACAAAGGAAGGAGGTGTCTATTTAAGGTATTGTGCTCAATTACTGCAATCAGAAGGTACTTTCGAGATCATTTCCCCATACATGCCGGGAATATTACTTGAATATGAGTGGGAACCAGTAGAAATGTTGGCTATGTAGTAAATTTTAACATCACTAGATGAAGTTATAAAATTGGCACTGACTTTATGCGAGGAACCAATTATTCAAAGTCCCATTTGAATTTTAGCAGGTGCACTGGTGCGAACGACACCAAGTAGTGGCTCATCCAAAGTTGGCTCGCCAGAAACTTAGAAGTGGTAAACTGTCCCGATAGTACATGACGAAAAAAACTGAATGAGTTTGAAAGAATGAGTTTGCAGTGAATCTTTAAACTTTGTAAATGGGTTCGCACAATTTGAAAATTATTTTAAAAAATTAAGGTCTGTGGAAGTAAGTCTATTTGTATTAGGTGCAAAGGAAAATATTTCTTTCTGGGCAGTGAGATCAGAAATATCAGTGTGAGTATTCTTTTTAAATATGTTTGTGCTTTGGGGCCTAAACTTTCTCTAATTAGTAGTGCAGGTTACGCTTGATTTCTGTTCACGTGATTTCTCACCTGGAGGCCTCTTTTGGTCAGGTCTTGTTGCAAACTCTGAGCTAGTCGGACATCAGTTGGATCGTACACCAGATACAAACAGTTGGGTCGAGGTTTCTGCGTCCTCGCCCTGAGGTGCCAGTTCTCCTCACGTTTGTGCTCTTTTTCCAGTGTTTGAAGGATTTGTTGCATTAATTTTTTCCGCACAACTCTGCTATCAATTCCCAGTTGGCTTATCATATCTTGGTCAGTGACGGACATTAATAAAAAACCATCTACCATATTTTCAGCAAGACTTTGTCTGTAAAATTCTTTTATGCCTAGTTTGTAAAGCCATTCTTGGAGGTCACTTGGTGTCCATTGAGAAATTTTCTTCCATCTGTATTCTCCAGTGAACTCGCCGTCTGGAGCTGTAGTTGGGGGAGGTGGACAACCGATGGACGCAAGTTTCTCCAGGTCCATCATCAAAGACCCCACCACCGCGGAGGCTTTTTCTGCTATACTTTTCTTTTGAATTTGAGGAGTTGTTAGATCTACAATACCAGATACTAAGTTCTGAAAATATTTCGGTATTTCAGTATTCTCTCCGAGAGAGAATAATACTGGGAATATATGAAGGGTATCTGTGTCCTGTGTTTGTCTGTCCAATAGGGTCTTGCCCTCGTACATGGAAACAGGGCAAGAAAAATAACTGTCGGACATGAACAGTATCGCAGCCCTGCATCTTTCTACGGTTTCCAGTCGAAATGAGAACCAACATGGACTATCAGTGTTCCTCTCATCTTTGTCAAACCAGATATCTTCTGAAAGATTGTTTTCTTTTAACTGTCTGACAGTTTCCACAACAAATTTTCTTTCAACAAACCCTGCGTCTGGTGAATAAGAAATAAAGATACTTTTCTTGACTTTCTTTCTGTGGATTTTGCCACTGTGATTTGATGACGCAGTCATTACTTGTTCCAGTTTTGTTGCCTCCTTTTTGACGGTTTTAATGAAACTTTCGTCTGACCTAAATGTATCTTCTCTAGCATATTCATTGTAATGGCTCTTTTCTCTCACAACCGAAGGTTGAAACCTCCTGTCTCTTTTCCACTGATCATAACTTTCCCGGTTCATTTCGTTTTCCTTTTCTTCAAATTTAATTCATAATATCATCTCCTCTCATCTAAAGCTCTCATTGCGACACTCATCTACTCCTCTTTTCTTAGCGTCCGTGTTGCTATGGTAACCATTTCTGATATTTCCGTCCTGATCATCAACGGTTTGTCAGCTGTCAATCTATCAGCTTGCGTTAAAAAAACGAATTCTCAAGCACATGAAATCAACTTACTTCGTTCCCTTAGGCACAGGTTATGTCTTGTCAAACTGAAAATAGGATCATGCAGAAAGTAGACTGAATCCAAGACCTTTGACCGTCGTCAGCGACGCTTTCCTGTCATATTAACTTGAGAAGCACAGCTGATATTTCGGACAATTGCTGCCTTTGTCAGTTCAGCTTTATTGTAGGACAATTTTTGCCCTTCTGTACGACGGGGTGTGGTTTTAACAGAAAAAAGGACTGTCTACTTACAAAAGTTTGAAACCAACGTGTTAGATCATAGAAACCAAACATTGTCAGCTCTGGTTTACTGGCTGTTGAATGTGCATTAACTATTATATTTACATTGCCATATTTGTAACTCCCTCTGAACTTGACACAGATATTTTGAGAAAAAAATGTTATAATTAGCCTTTGTTGAAAGTGAGGAAGGATTTCTGTGTGTTTAATTGGGCGCGACGAACCTTAATTGAACTGCTTCAGCAACTGATTTTGTGCGCTCAAAGCATCTCGGCTAATTGCACCCCGGCTATTCCACGTCCTCCCTCTGTAGTAGTGAGAATTCGTGACCCAGGGAAATGGAAAGGTTGTTGGTGAGTTTATTACTGTTTATTTCGCATTTTCTCTGTTTTTATGCTGTTACTCGTCAGGAAACTTAGAGAGGACAAATTTAAAGGTTTAGCGGAGATGGTTTGGCGGTTTTTGTAACTTGATTGTGCTTTGTTTTCGCGTGAGCAGTGAAAGATTTTTCAAACCAAGCGATAACCTGTCATTAACTAGAATTAACCAACATGGCGGATCGCTCCAGTAATAATTTATTATTCAGTGAGCCCCTCTTTCCTTTGTTAGTCATCAACATTTGCAATTGATCTTTTTATGAATCAAAGAGTCTCTTCGTTGAGATAAAATAAAATTTTGGGGCATATTTCACTGCCATTCAGGCTGAGAAATGACTGAACTAGTTCAGGAGTTGCAGTAATATTAGGCATTACACTGGGATGCTCTTGGGGAGATTTAATATCAAACATGGGCCAGTGGCTCACTCTTAATTTTACACAACTTGACATTGTAATTTGTAACACTATGAATATGTCGTTGATGTGCGTGATAAGAATATTGGCATCAATCTTTGTATTTTTCGCATTTTTATACACTTTTTCAGCATAAACATTCAAGCATGTGGACATGTGTCGCCCTGTGTGGTTTAATTGTTCCGCACCGAAAGTAATGCCCAGCAATTGACCGAAAAGCCCCCCACACAACTAAACAGTGAAACATCGAATGGTGGCAGCATTGTACAATAGTGAGCTATCATTATGCACAGCGCTCCAAATGTAATTTGAGAGGTTGCTTTGATTTTTTTATCCGGCCTTCCACGTCTGGCATTTGAATAAATAAAATCTGGCATATAGGATAGGGGGAGCAATATGGCTGCAATGGTATTACTAGTACCGCAATCAATAATATTGCAACAGTTCCTTTGTTTGTCCCAGGAAGATGTTAGAAAAATGGGAAGCCTTCTTGAGCAGAAAGTAAATATCTTTCGGGGCTAAAGTGATGTACTAATAAGTGTTAATCAATTATTAATTACGAATGCGGCTGATGCCTCAGAAGAATTTCAACAAAAAAAACTCAAGACAGGATTTATTACAAAGGAACGAAACCGATAAGCTTTAGATTCTGCAGGCACTGAGTGATACATTTAAAAGGATTGGGAAATAATTTAAAGATATAATCTTGACAAATGTGAATAAATTGTATTTGCTGGCTTTGTAAAACTGAAGTGAGGCAAAGAATTTTTATGGGGGAGGGGCAGTAAATGGAAAAAAAACTTCTTTTGCCTTTTTGAAGTACATTGTCATTACATAATGGAATGTCGCCTTAGCGCTAATATTAGTAATAAGCAACTGTTTTGAAGAAAAATCCTTCGTCGACTTATTGCATCATAAATAGGGAATGCAGAACAACTAGGACTAGTCGGATAAAACAGTGACTATTCAACTACAATTCTGGTATCAACTAGTTGGCATTAAAAAGTTTAAACTAAAAAAAGATTTCTAGCAATATGCCTGCAATGGTATTACTAGTATTGCAATCAATAATATTGATGTTCATATGAGCAAAGAAAATGAAATTAGAACAAATTCAATGCTGACTAAATGTATTGTTAAGCTCCCTGGTAGCTGTGGTGCCGAGTTAGCCACCAGGGATGTCATTAATTTTCAAAAATTGGTGGTCCCATCTAGGGCAGTGACTGACAATGTCAGGTGGCTCACATCAAATTCAGGTGGCTCAGAGCAAAAAATCATAAATGGCCCCTCTAATTCATATTTTGAAACATTTCAATTGTTTTTACTGACTGCGTACATAGTACAAGATGATGTACTGTTTTCACAGGTGTCTGTCTGTCCACAGGGGGGTACTCAGTCCCAGCTAGGGGGGTACTCAGTCCCAGCTGGGGGGGTACTCAGTCCAAGCTGGAGGGGGTACTCAGTCCCAGCCAGAGGGTACTCAGTCCAAGCTGGAGGGTGGTACTCAGTCCCAGCTGGGGGGGGGGGTACTCAGTCCCAGCTGGGGGGAGGTACTCAGTCTCAGCTGGGGGGTACTCAGTCCCACCTGGGGGTACTCAGTCCCAGCCAGGGGTTACTCAGGCTGAGTCCCCACCCTGGGACCTGCTACACTGTGGTCGGTATGCCTCTTGTGTTCATGCAGGAGGACTTTCTTGTTATTACTAAATTGAATCTTTGATGGCCTATCCAGGCCAGTATAATGCCAAATTAGGTGGGCTGAAGGTCAAATCAAGTAGCCATAAGCCAATGGTCTAGTGCTGACAACATGCCTGTATTAGCTGTATTCATTCCAAAATACTGATAATTCAAATGAAAATGCCACTGTGAAAGTATTTTGAATAAATGGCAGGTGGCCTGTGGTTCACATATTTCTATCTTATCTTTTGATTACCAGTTAGTTGACTAATGCTGTCTGACTAGTCAACGAATGAAATTTAGTAGTTGTGCCTTCCCTAGTCATAAATCACACAAGGCAGCAGTTATCCACTTTAAATTTAAGTCATCTACTCAGATCTTGTTTATATATTTTATCTCATTATGGTTCCGCGTACACTTTGCGTAGGTAAAGGGAATTCGGGATTTTAGCATTTTTGGACTCCGCATCAAACCATTTTGAGCCCCGTCGGGTGCGCCTCGTTTGCTCAAAATTTGGAGACTTTCTGACTGAAAAGTAATTTTGTCTTCCAATTAGTTGACCGAAAAATATCAGATTTTCCAATGCTGTACCAAGGGCCCAGAAAATGACGCATGACCTTTGGATCACAATCTAATTCTTCTAATTCAATAAAACTTAATTTATGTTCCTAGTCAGAAAGTCTTTACATTGTGAAATAAAATCAATAGAGTATTACCAAAAATATTGCACAGGCAACTCTACGTGTGTGTTTAGTAATAAGGATTACTGTCAGTTTCAATAAATCCAGTTAAAACCCCAAGTGTTTTTGAAACAGAGGAAATTAGAGGACAGGAATCCGAAAATCAATGCCACAAAAATGGAGGCTGATATTAAATAACAGCACGTAGAATATATAACTTCCATTTCATCTTTCGTGTTTAAACATTACAATCAATATATCATGTTGAAAATAGGTAGAGAGAAAGGGAGATAACTTGCATCAAATTTATCGATTATTACTTCATAAATCATTTTATGTATGTTAATTATATAGACCTTTGAAAGCTTTTTTCATGAAATGCATCTTTTTAATCTAATGGAAAGTTATTGATTTATTTTTCTACCCGCAATGACGTTATTTGCCATCACGAACATTTCAAGTTTATTGTATTATCCTAGCAGAGGACAAAAAGTTGTCAGAAGATCTATTTACATCACCGCAAATAATTGCCAATATTAAATCGTATTCGTGGCAACGATAGTATACGTGTTAGTAATATACATCGTTGATTCGTGGTGATCTTATTTCTGGTAATTTAGGAGAACATCTGAAAAGTTTCTGTTCGTGTGGGTAAGTTCATTGTGATGTTTCACAAATTCAAGAATCGCCGAGATGATGTAATGATATTTGGTAAGGAAGGTAAGACAAGTGCAGTCAAATTCAACACATGTAATTCCAACATCGTTGGAAACATGTGGAAAGAATTCTTTACTCGACTGTTCCTGAATATTTGTAATTTGCCGAAAGAAAAAAGCTTCCTCCATGTGTACTCAACATCAGATTGGGGACTTACTTTGGCAAAAGTTGTCTAAAAGTAAGGTCTCTCACCCTGTAGTCACATATGTTCATTTTATTTGCAGCATAAAATTGTTAATGGAAATGAATACACAATGCAATTGTTGATATTGCTTTTTTGCCGTTCAGATGATCAATTTTCATAATTTGTATGCTTCGTTGCCATGGATTCCTGCATTCTATTATAATAATTCACATTTTCAATCACACAGTACAAACTTAATCTTGTATAAATGTGACTATGACTATTTTGCGAGACTGGTACAACGTAACAACCATGTTTGTAAAAATTAAAATATGAAAAATAGGATTAGTTGTGTGGTACAATAATAACTGAAGCAATAAAAGCTGTGGATAGAAATGATAGTAATAATAATAATATCGGTTTAATCAATCTTCTATCAGCAATAATAATATTCATACTGGTAATAAAGAAAGTAAAAGCAATGATAATAGTTTCCGATGTTCACTGCAAGAAAATGTTTCTGTTCATCAATGTAGTGTCTGATCACTTAGTTTCCTTGATTGAATTACCACTGTGATTAATACAGAAAGGTAAGCTGGTGAAAGAAACTTTGAGGAATCCAATAACTTTCAACAAAGTTGACTCTCACATAGACTGTGGAATTTACCTTTGGAAACCAGCATTCATTTTGGTGATGGAAGTTTTTACCTTAATTTATTGCGCGCATAAATGTCCAGAATTCAAAATTATAATTTATTGCGCACAGATTATCTGTACATAAATGTGCAGAATTCAAAATTATAATAAAGAAAGCAATTCCTGTGACAGTATTTTGGGATGTTCATCACTAGAAAATGTTTCGTTCCTCAGTCATTTTATACGTTAATCAGTGTATTGTGATCTCTTACTTTCTTTGATTAAGTTAGACTGTGATTAATTCGGAAAGGTAAATGTCTGGGCCAATGGGGTGATGTAGAAATGGCACAACGTATGAATTATCTTCACCCAGAGGCGTGCTTTATCATGCTTGGAATGAGAATGGCCTTGTAGTGACCGTCACCTTTGACTTCATTACTTACATACACCGACACGACAGTAACCCGTTGGAAATTCTTTTTTGAGGAATCTAATAACTTGCAAAAAAAATTAGGTGTAAATAGATTGTTGCAGTTATCCTTGAGAAACCCAATATTCATTTTCCTGACAAAAAGTTTTTACCTTATTTACTGCACGTATATTAACTTTATGTAAATGTCCAGAATTTTTGGAATGCAGAAACTTTACATGTGGTTTAAAAAGTTACATAAGAAATCTCATTAGGAGGAACAATAATGATCGGCATTTTGTTAATAAAAGGAAAACTGTAATTGCCCAACAGTGATGTGTCACTTGCAGCTTCATGTGCGTTTTTCTATTTAAATATGAATGTATAATTTCAGGGGTGGAGACGGAATATATAAACCAAAGAGCAACCAAAGACACGGCACTAGACAAACCGCTTCCTAGTCCAAACTGAGTGAAAACACAGAGTCGTTCCAGATGCCTGGAGCAACAATGGCCAACAGTGCACAGCAACAACAGTCCCTCTTCACCATTGAACAAATTGAACTATTGAGACGTCTCCGAAACAGTGGCATCCAAAAAGAACAAATCGTGGCGGCCTTTGAGTCTCTGGACCGAATGGACCGAGAGCTTGGGCCGGTTTACACAATTCCAGTAACGTTGGCTGCGTCTATGGCGGCACTACAGGGTATGCAACAGATGTCGGCAGCATCGGTACTTAATCCAAATTTAGCGGCTAACATGGCTCGCCAGTTAGCTCAAGCACAACAGGCCGCACAGGTGCAGGCTACAGCCCAGGCACAGGCACATCTAGCCCTGCAACAACAGGCACAACAACAGGTCCAAGTGGCACAACAACCAGTCCCACAAGTCACAAATCCACAGGCAGCTACTCACACCCGGAAGAGATCCAGTGACACCCCAGTCGATGAGCTTGCAAGTTCTAACAATGGTGGAACCCCCAACCCCGTGTCCATGAACGGTACTACAAACAATACCCCTATGTTGGTCGGTATGGAAGAAGTTGAAGAATCCGAAGAATTTAAAGACTTCATCAGGTTAGTTTTCACCAAAGATCAGACAGACTATGTTGTTGATTTTTAAAGGCAGGACAGACACATTACCTTGTGTGTAGTTTATCAATTTAAAAAAAAAGCATTTAAAGGATTCCACTGAAATGTGATCAGACTGGTAATATTGCATTTAGACGAGATCGACTTCCAAGAATGTGATGGTTTACGTATTAGGTACTATCTTATTTATTAAAAGTCGGCAATTTGTCTGAAAAGTAAACTGTCCGGTCTGTCTGTCTAAAGTTATAAAAGTCAGTCGGTCAAATGTCGCACTCCACAAATTATTACAATCAATCAGAACTGGCGGAAATTAATAGGCATGCAGTCTCCTAGACCAACTGTCCTTCGCTAACTGTAATTGAAGAGGTGGGGGGGGGGGGAGGGCACTAAACTGTAATTTGAAAACACAATCAGTGTACAGTGCATCACAGTAGTCTCCCGGGGAGACTAATTGGTGCTCGAGAAGGGGGCTATCTGCGAAGCCACTGTGTCCAGATAGTGAGTGCCAAGTTAGGCAGTTTGACCACCTTCTGACCTCCCTGGAATGAAAATTTCTCATGGACAACTAAGACTTCACTCGCAGTTCAGATTTGACAAGGGAGTGCCAAAGTTAAGTTTACCCTCCCCCACCAGAAATAAAAAGTTGCCACTTTCAAATTGGACAAGTTTGCAATTGTAGTTTGAGGTATGGTTTGTCCCCCCTGGCCCCCTACCCTCTCTCAAAAAAAGAAGAAGAAAAAGTTGCCATTTTTCAGCCTGAATTTCAGGTTTTCGGTTTGACATTTTTACTCAAGACAACAACAATTTTATGAATTGAATATGGTTTATTTTTCATGACCAACAACACAGAAAATAGGTAAAATGAGATTTGTCTCCCCCTGCTGGGGTAATTATCCTTTGTTGCATGGCAGCATGAGCCAATAGCAATGCACAGTTCACCTCTGCTGAGGTGGCAAATCCAGAGCTGGCAAGTGGTATCAGCGGATACCAGCAAAATGTACTTGGAAAGCCTAGTTTTCCTCTGATTTTTCACTGAAACAAGCCACTGCGGAGTGGTGATGTTGAATAAAGATGAAAAATTACCACGTAGTTACCCAAAGAAAAATTAGGGAAACATTTGGAGCATGTAACTTTTGTAACATGTAACTTTATTGTGGCCGGAATTGAAAGGTGTAGAATATATAAACATGCATGCTATATGCTATATGAGAATTAATTAATTAATGGGCAATTGATTGGTAACCGCTATTGAATTAAATATACAACCGTGAAACCTGTAATTACAAATTGTTACAATGGCTATAGGAAGTAAGATTGGCAGAAAGGGATTAACGACCAACGGTGGTATACAAGTACATCAATATATAAGCAATGCAAAAGTAATGAACAAGTAAAATGCATGCGCGAGCATGTAGAGTATAATTGGCAACAGCCCAAAAAGTTTTTAACGAATTGAACTTTGTACTGAGAACAATCTATTTGATGGATCATTTACCATGTTCATGGTACGCACGCGTTTAATTATCATGTTCAAGGAGTCACCCTGTTCCAGGTACTCAAGTTCTTTCTTCTTTGTGGTCGATAAATACTGTTCCATGCAATATAATAAATTTTGGACTAACCGTTCATTTAGTAATAAAGTTTGTCTATTCTTCTGCTTCCTGAAGTTTCCCTTCGATCGACTTTACTGTCACCCCTGTCTTGGTAATATTTTGCAGGTGGTGGTTTAGGCAGGCGCTTCTGGTCTGGTTTCTTGTGCTTGCTTTTTGGTTTTAAGTTAATTTCCCTGCGTTCGAATTTCTGAATGCATGTGTCAATTTCTCGCCAAAAACATTGTTTTCCCCTGGGTGACAGGGCTCCGCCAGGCTGAAATTCTCCTTGATCCACTTCAATACTTAGAATGAAGTTATCAATGTATCCTTTCCTTTCATACAAGACACTTTCCAGGGTGCTGTTGAACTTGCTTCGTAATCCAAAGAAACCAAAAGAATGGTCTGCTTCAAGCTCCAGTGGCCTTTTTAACATTTTGATCCAGATCATATCAGGCGAGTTGGGAAATAGGGCTCCCGGTTTCTTGTCAAATAATTCAGTTTTTCTTCTGCAAATCACCATTTCTATTTTGTTAATAAACCACGCTAGAAGCATTGAGTAGTAATCTGGATCCACACCAAGCTCTACAAAATCTTTGTCAAACACAAATACAATGTACCTGGGAAGTCTCACACGTGCATTCAAAGCTTCAATTACTGGGTTGTACAATCTAGCAAGTCCTCTCACTAAGCTTGAAGCATTTTGGCAGTATCCAAATATGTTGTAAAATTCATAAAGATACGGAGGATGCTTTCTCTGCAGGATAGCTTGATTTTTCATTGCAGTGAAGGAGGTGAAGCAGTCATGAAAGAAATGGTCACCAATGAACCAGACATCCTGGACAACTGGAGCATTCTCTGGAAGAAAAATGTAGACAATTGTAAACATGGGAGAATAATATGTTTTATTCCTTTGCTTTTTGCTGCTATGCTAGTAGTAGCTTAGTATATATATGTTTGACTTAATTCCGTCCCGCACTGCTGTTCATTTATCATGGTTGAGTGTTTGACCTAGATAAGTGGCAATGTTGCTGCTTTTGCAGTTCGGCAGCTTTACCATGATTATCATGTTTAACCAGTCACATGTATTTTTCGGTTGCGCGGCCTTTATCAAAAAATGGAAATTGGACCATTTCTTCAGATGTTTTATTGAATGACCTATCTAAGGTAGCTATATACAGCATTAGACTTCCATCCGCCAATCTTCTTGATGGTTGGGACATCAAATCCCATTTTTAGAAGGTCACAGCAACGGCCAATCCTGAAGGAATGTGTATTGTAAAGTTTGGCTTTGAAACCAGCAATTTCCATGAGTTTTCTTAGAGTATTTCTCATTTGACTGGGGTAAACTGGAGACCTATCTGAGAAAACAAAGAACTGCTCGGCTTTATTCCTGGCTTGATGCCTGGTTTTTAAATACTCTCTTAGTATAGAATAGGCACATATTGTCTGTTCAGTGTGTAGCCTTCTATGATAAGTTCCACTGGTACTGTTTATAGCCCTGCTGGAAATTTTCACCAGCTGTGGTTTCTTATCTTTGCCATGGGTCTTTGATGATTCTAGTATAAAAAGGATTTTCTTTTTGTTGTCTCCTAGGTGTACATTCTTTGCCAGGATGGCATGAGGCCCAGCAGTTAATTCCTCCACTCTAAGCAAGCCAAAATAAGCAGAAATGAACAGGGCTCTGTATAATTTTGCCAAGTAGACTTGACCTTTTCTCCAGTAATATTCCTTAGTGACCCTTAGTAGTATCTTCAACACCCCTTTTTGGATTGGGAACCTATGTTGTACAGTGTCATTTTTTAGTTTGCATGCCTTGGTTAAGGAGGTAAGTAAATATTTGTTTTCATTCAATATAACTCCATCATCTGCTAACACAGACCTGATAGCAGATATATATGACTTAACAGTGGATGATTTCTTGTTGTCCTGCACCAAATATCCTACATATAGGATGAGCCTGTCTACCCAAGTTTTTGGTTTTCTGTCTAATTTGATATAAAATTTGTTGAATTTTCTCCATATATTGTAATAAGTCCTTTTAGTTGAGTTCCTGTTGTTTTCAGTCCTAAGCTTCTCCACAATGTTCTCCAATGCTCTAGTAGAAATGCTTGTTGTAGTTGAGTTTCATGTTTCATCCTGTTTAGTAGATCCTGTAATGAAGAGGAATTAAGAACTGATTTTTAGTTTTTCATCTAGATATTAGAGACAGGCCAAACCAGAGAAGTTGTTTTGGTAGGGAATCTATTTGTTCCCTCTGGGGCATTGTCCCAGAACCTTGTGAAATCTAATCTGCTGAGGCTATCAGCCAGGGTATTGTCCTTATCCCTCACATGTTTGGCAAATACTCTCCTGTTGTCTACCAGCCCACTCAAAACCAGTAGTCTGATGAGGTACATGCAGTTTTTACAACCAGAAGTGGTTGAGTTTACCATGTTGACCACAGCTGAGTTGTCACAGAACACTGTGACTCTTACATTTTTGAGCTTGTGGCCCCAGGTCAGGACCCCTGCTGTGAGTGCAAACAACTCCAGGTATTCTATGCTAGGTTTGTTTTCCTGTATGAATAGAGGTTCCCATTGATTAAAGGTCCATTCAGAGTTGAAAATTGCGCCATATCCTAGCAATGGGTTTGCACTAGCATCAGTGTAAAAATTGAGGTCAACAGAAGTGGTAACAACACTGAGGTCTACCATTGGTCTGCACACTATATTGTTGATACTCCTAGACAGGAACAACCTCCATACCTCACAATCAAATTTGAATTCCTGGTCCAGTCTAACATGGTGGTAAGGTCTTAGTGGTGCTTTGCCAAGGCTATACTTAGCATACATTCTTCTTGTAAAAGCCCTGCCAGGAAATATGGCCTTGTTTAAGAAGTTTAAATAGCCAGTTAAAACTTGCAATTGTTTCACTGTTGCCTTTTTCTTGTCCATGAAATAATTTAGAAGTGTCAGAGCCCTGTCTCTTTTTTCAGGGGGAATAGAGAGGATCATGTTTTTCCCATCCAAGAGTATTCCAAGGAATACCATTTTCTCACAAGCCCATTCAGTTTTGTCTAGGGACACTGGAAGCTTTATTTCTTGACAAAGTTGTAAGAAGCTTCTTACCAAAGAATTGCAGGCCCTATCAGTTGTCTCTATGAATAGAAAATCATCCAAGCAGTTGACCACATGAAATTTCTTCCCAGTGATGTACTCCACCAAAAACTTCAATGCATTTGAAAACCTCTGAAAGTGAGCACAGCTAATACTGGCACCAAATGGCAAGCATTTGTTCACAAAATATCTCATTTCACCATTCTTTGGGTCCTCTGCTTTTAAGATGAGCCAACACCAATGTTCCTTGGTGATGGGTAACATTCTGAATGTACTCATCAGATCAGACTTAGCTAGGTGCACTGTATGATGGTCCCCTCTGGCATCCCTTCTGGCCTTAAGGCATAGTCTCACTGCACAATCCAGGTCATTATACTTGACTGTGCAAAGGTCCTTTGGTGTGTAAATATTGAGAGAACCATCCTCAGGGTCATCTGAAAAGTTGTATGAGAGATGAAATATTAATCTTTTTTTATTGCCAGCTTTGGGCACCAACCCAATGGGGGATTGAATGTAATTTCTGAATGGTATTAGTTTGTAAGGTCCTGCAAACCTCCTCTCTGAGACCTCCTTCATAATTTTTTCCCACATAATATATTTGTTTCCTATGGTAAATGGTATATTCCTAGCAGTATTCTGCCTCTCTGTTGGTCCTTGATAACCAATTGAGAAACCTTGAGTGAACCCTTCCTTAATGAATTTCAATTCTGAAGGACTGTATTGGGCACATTCCAATAGTTTGACTAACTTATTGACATCAATAGGTGTTTGTAGATTTTCCAAGTCAAAATTTTCCACTAAAATATAATTGGTTTCTATTTACATAACCTGGTGATAATGCAATTAGAACTCAACATCCCACGTGATTCATGGTGATTAGGTTCTTATTTCTTGTCCTTGCTTCGCTGGTCGGACCTCTGGTCTGACTTATGGTCAGATTTGTAGTAATGGTATTTGTCCGACCTGTGTCCATTTCTTCTCTGATACTCCCTGGACTGTTCTTTGGCCTCAGGTGAATAACCTAAGCCATCACTCCTCTTTCTGCATGTGTAGGCCCCATGACCAAACTTGGTGCAAATGGTGCAATGATGCTCAAATTTGCAGTTTAAGCCATAGTTGCACCTGCCTCTTTGGAACCTTCTACATGGTTCCCTTCTACCTGAGGCACCACCCGCTCCGCTTCCCTTAATGTAGTTGTGATCACTATGGACTCTATCTTTCAGCCTCATGTTCCAAGCCAATTGAAGAATTACTGTCCAAGTTCTAAGGGGGTTTTTAGTGATATGTATTCTGAAATCCTTATCATAAGCATATACATTCTGCCATGAGTATGTCTGAGAAGCTGTGTGTATTACGTGTTCATACTGGATGAGCTCTGAGGCCTTGAGGGGATGCTTTGCAGTTAAGATGTCAGAGTAGATCTGGAATGCTTGATGCCATTTTGAATATGATGTGATCTCTCCCCCGTGACCCCCTTCTTGCTCAGCTGCAGGTACCAACCAAGCCTACCCGTTCTTGTGGACCCATGTTAACCTGTGGTCCTCCTCATCAACAATCTTGTCACGGGGCAAGAGTCGAGCCAGGTCAACATAAGAAAAGTTTTGTATCTTCAATCTTGTGTTTTCGTCTACATGACCTCCCATAATTTTGAAACTTTCATCAACCATGGCAGAATGAATAAACTCATTGATTCCATTCAATTGAGAAGCCTTACCTGAAATGTCAAACATCCTGGCTTTAGCCTTCTCTGCCTCTCTGATCACTTGTTCAGCATGGTCTTCCTCAATCCGTCTATCTTCATATGGTGAGTTCAGTCTCTGTCTATGCTTGTCCTGACTGTGGTCATCCCTCCTTCGTCTGTGTCCATCTCTACTGTCTCTATGTCTCCTATGAGGCGAGCGGTAATGACTCCGCGGGTGTGACCTTGTGTGTGACCTTGACCTTCACTTCTCCGGTCTATTTCTAGTGTGGCTCTGGTCTGAAATATATTCAACATTGCTTCCATTAATTAATTCTTCACAGCTACCACTAGTTTCTTCATCATTCCTTTCTATCGATTCATCAGAAGGGTTGTCTGTTTCAAATTCCACTGCTTCATGGTAGATAGTAGTTTCAGATGGGGAAGTTATCACAATGTCCTTCCTCACGTCCTTCTTACCTTTTGATTTTGATCTCCCCTTGGTCTTCTTCCGTTCATCATGTTTAGGGTTGTTGCTGTCGCCATCGGCAGAGAAATCACTATCTTCATCCAATAAATGCTCCAATTCACCTTCACTCAGATCGGGGTCAATAAGTCCTTGTTTCACCATAAAACGCTGCATTCGAGCAAGAGCATTAGCCTTTTGTTTCTTTTTTATCCTTTTGCCTCCTTTATTCTTCTTTAGTTTCCCACTCTTGCGGGCAGGAGCAGAGTCCGATTCTTCAAATTCAGAAGTGGTAGCATTGTCCGCTGAGTGTGATGCACCACCTTGCGATGAAAATTGTACAGTTTCACTGCACTCTGAAGACGCGGAGGATACTTTACTTTCGGACTGGCTCCCACCATCATCGGCTTCTGATTGATCCGTGATATCCCCAGTAACAACCATGTCTACATAATTGTTATCTTCCTCAAATGCAATATTGGTTTGATTTCCGTCCTTCGAAGTCATTGCTTTTGCTGCAGATCCATGAACAGCTGTTCCGCCATCTTGCGAATCCACAGTAACTTCGACTGCATTTTTCGTTAAATCAGTTTCAACTTGGGTTCCATCCTTCCCTACATTGGATGCCTTAGCACCTTCACTAATTCTCCTCTTTTTATCAGCAGGTTGCTCAACCTTCTTGCCCACCTTTTGGCTGATCCTCTTCTTTCCCGATCTAGTTGCCATTGGGTCTCCATTGACAGCACTGTCCTTGTCAACACAACTTTCTTCAACATTTTTGACCAATTTTCCAGTCTTTCCTGGACACGATCTGCATCTGTTCGGCATTGCTTACAATGCACCAACTATTCATTGGTAATATCCAAATATTTTTGACTCGATTTCACCACATTAATGGTGAGATAAAACTCTGAAAATTGGAACTACAAAATTCTGTGTTGAAGTCATGAAAAATAAACAATTATGGCCGTTATGAACGCGGGTATGACATCACCTTAATGACGTAGTCCTGGTCTAGCTAGTTGCATGACTCGAAAGGCCTCGGGCTTGCTTGTTGTATCTGTCTTCGAGTAAAACCCATTTAATTGTTCCAACTAAATGGACCTTAACCCCCAAAAAGAAAAGTTGCCATTTTTATTCCAACAGCAGTCTACAGTTCATGCCCCGAGGAGACATGCCCGTGTATCGGTTGCCCCTAGTTATGCCTCTTTCACATTCATCCAGCTTTGGTAGTAATATCTCCAAACAATGTTTTTTTTTAATTTCTACATGGAATTCCCTTTTCCAAATAATATGATATATTCTTACATTTGATTGAACTACTGTGGAGCAGCAAAAATTCCATATCATATGTAAAGCAATGTTCTCTTACCATTTGACATGAAGTGACACTAGTCTTAGCCGATTAAAACAAACGAAAAGAATTGTTGTGAACAAAGTTATAAAATAAACGGTGAAGATATGAGAAAAAACAACTTCTTCTGCTTGAATAACTAATCATTTACATAGAACACGCAGGTATCTGGTTTACCTAAAGTATTCAACATCTGCCAAGGCCGCTTTTCTCTCGCATGAAAATTTAAAAGTATAATATTGGATTTGAGCTAATTACACATGAGATAGCAGCCAGTTATTACCAAATCGATATGGCTTTATAGAACTGCACAGTTTAATGGAATACAGATGGTTTATATTATTTTGTGCAAGTGCTAATATAATGGAAATTTATCGTCGAAATAATAGAAATTCACAGCTTTATTGATTAAACTTTGCAATTTATTCCCCATGTTAACAAACACAGATCGAAACAATATAAAAAAGAGCAATCATCATTTACGTAGGACTTTGTAAGTTTGGTGAAATATTGAATAACACAACTTGCACTGAAACGTGGAATAATATATATTCATGCGAGCTGTTATCAAATTGATCAACTTAATATTAGACATTATAATATGAGTCTGATGGTAAATAAGCAAATTAAAAAACTTTCGATACTCATGTGTGATGCATCTGTGTCTTCAACATATTCATAATTGCCAAGTTTATAAAAGACATTCTTACCAATAGTTCGCAGACAATTTCGATAAGTGATGAAATTGTTTTCATTCTGTGTTAATGATTAATATATTATTCCTCGTGCAGCCTCCAGGTGACTTGACACTGTGCTTTATTATTTAATATCCACACTGAAGTTTTCATCCTTCCCAGAATCATGTGATAACAGCCAATTTGTTGGAGACGTTCTTTTTAATTGAAAATCATATTTGTTGAATATTTTTTTGAATATCTTACAAGTTAAATTCACGTGTATCTATTTTTTTCAGCAAGGGAAACATTCACTGTTGTCAGGAAATCAGAAACTTTGTCATCCAGTACAACATCAAACAACAACAAATAGCGGTACTTGCAGGTAGGAGAATGGCCACAATTATTTCTTGTGATTCCTTGAGTGTCTATTCACGCCAGACGAAAGCAGCAGCGAAAGCAGAAAAGATCAAAGAACAATAAAAAAAATTAAATAATAAGTGACAAACATCAAAGAAATTTTCGCTTTCTCTTTCGCTTGGTGTGAATATGCCTTAAGGCATCATATATTGAAGCGAAAACGACGTCGCTTGGAATGTAAACATTAAGCAGCGACAAAGATCAAGGAAAACTTTCGCTTTCGCTAAGAAGTCGAGCCAATATAAATGAACCTTAAAGAGATTCATATTTTGTATGAATATTTAATTCACTGGGTTCCATCCATAGTTACACGAGTAGATTTATTTGCATCCAAATCATTGTTAGCAATATTACTCTGTATCGTATTATTTGTGAACTAGACCCAGTTTAATGACTCTGAGAAACTTCCTTTTGAGTCTACGTGTTAAAGATGCGCGGCATTTATTACCTCTACATTACAGGTATCAGTCAGTCGTACGTAAGCAGGTATTTGAAAGGAGACTTCCATGACATGTCGGAAAGGAGTCGACGAAACATTATTCGTTGGTACATCACATTTAAAAATAATCCCGGAGCGATTGGTAAGCCATGATTATCTATGACTAGCTTGTTGTGTGTGCACCGACGCATCTCAATATTAGTACAGTGTTTACTAAATATCTCATGGAGTAATTTGCTTTAGCCAAAACTAGTCTCTTTTGTTAATCTTTATAATTACTTCAATATTTACCAAACAAAATATTATAAATGTGCAAGTAAAACGCAAAGCACTTAACTGGATGAGGTAATGAATAAACATTGTACACAGTATAAATAGGAGATTGGATTGCACGAGTGCTGAACCATATTTCTAACTCTTCATGCACCTCACCACTTATACACACAAATATACAGGCACTGTGACCAGAGTTGCAGTCAATTCTGTAAACAGAACGTCAGGGGTGACTTGTTTGGTGACAAGTTTCTTAATAAACATATAGTTTTAAAATGCCATTTTTGATTTCATATGATATAATATTGTTCCAGAAAACAGTCTGAGATTGAACACTGCAAAAATAAAATGTTTTGAAAAACTTTGCTTTGCAACCCGAAAACTGTTTTATAATAAAATACCCAACAAAATTATTTTCTTCAAATGCGGATTAAGGAGTGCGCACCCGTTGCACTTCCCCTTCCCTGCAGATGGACAGAATTTTCTTTAATCTTATTGGGATTGTGGGAAATTTTGGCAAAATCCTGGAACCGCCACAGTTCTAAACGAATTGTGCCAACTGAGGAGGTTTCTGGAACAATAATATGGTCACATAACTGACCATTAACTGCTGTTGGTTGGTAGGTCCCGCGGCACAAGCCATCATGCTAACGAACAGTCCAGTGCCAGTCAAGAAATTCATCACTATGGACACCAGTGGAGAGTTTGTCAATTATCCGAAGAGGGAGAGGTTTGTTTTCCGCCCTTCACACCTAGAAGTGCTTGAGAGATACTTTGCAGAGGATAGTTACCCTTCCCAAGAGAAGAGAGATGAGATTGCCAGAGCATGTAATGCTTCCGTCGAAATGCAGAGTAAGGCGTGATCCACTCTACCTACAGTAAACTACAGTCAACGAAACGTGTGAAAATTAGAATGTATACGAGTGTAAATTGCCGTGCATATTTTTTTGGTTTGGACTGTCGTGTGTTTTGATTTTTAGCCTTCACCTTTGATGTTTTTGGTGTTCTGCACAAACATCCACTACTAATTTGTACACAATTTTCACACCATGGTGGATAAAACTGTAACTTAAATATGTTCAAAACTGTTGCGAGAAACAAATGAAAATGCAGCTACCGTCACAATGTGCAAAAGAAAGTCCAATAAACTGTTCGAAGTTGCCAATTGCATATCAATTGTAGCTCATAGTATTACATTTGGTACGACTTCCTGTGACAATTAAATATACGTAATAGAATGTTTTTGATGCTGTAACATTTGACATAAATATATCTAAATTTGTTTTTGCATGCATTATTACAGCCGGCAAACAGCCTGGTGACCGTGAAAGAGTCAATCCACAAGTCGTATCAAACTGGTTCGCGAACAAAAGGAAAGAGATGAAGAAAGTGGCACGAGAAGGTATCGTAACACGGACCACTATATTAATTAACAATTGCGTTGTGTTTACAATGTCGACACCCAAACAGATAAAAAATGGCTTGTATAGGATTGGGGGGAGGTGTTCATATTGCACAGGCAGATGACAACGCAAGATTCCCATAGGGTTCTGTCTACTTGGAATCTTTGAACTTTTCAGTTTTGGAATTATTTTGCGAACATTTTTAAAAAGACGATTTTTAAAGTAATTGTTACATACGAAGTTGTGCAGATCACTTTTGAAACAGCAGGATTAGCTGCATAAGGAAGTGCGAGTCAAAGTAGACATGAGATATATTTCTAATTTTAAAGTAATAAAAATAACTTATCAATCTGCCTTGTAGACATTTACCTTTATGCATTTATTTGTAGAGGGAATTGACATTAGTGGAACTCCACTGTCATTACGTGGTGGACGAGGCCGGCCTGCTCGTTTCATCTCTGATATGATGGCCGCTGGTACTTACAACCCAACCCCGATCGCAGGAGGAGCACAGATGATGATTGGTGGTGGCTTACCAGAGCCCGAGGAAGAGGAGGAAGAAAATATGGGCATGAATGGCGAGAGCGCGCTGACGCATGCTCAGGCGGCAGCACAAGCCGCGGCGATGATGGTCGGGGGTCTACCAACTACTGTTCCTGCTAATGGTAATACTCCAACACCAGACTCGGTGAACAATGAAAATGGTTCCAACGGCGCAGATGAAGATCAAGAGCGTCGTGCAGATGAGCAACACAACCTTAAAATGGCTGTTGAATTCGCAGCTGTTAACCAGGCTATTATAGCATTGTCAGGTCAGACTCCTATCACCATCAAACCTGACACCAGCACCACAGAATGCGCCGGAAATTCAGGAAAAAGGGCAGCGGAAGCCAAAGTCTCCTCTTCGAGTTCAACAAGTGTCAGCAGTCAACAGCAAAATGGAATTCAAGCTTCGTCGTAAGGTACAAAGCTGAGCTTGTGTTCTTTCTCTTAGTTATTATGTATTATTTGATTTCCGTGTTATCAAGCAGAAAGTGTTCAATGGGGCAGACAGTCAGAGGCCTTGGTTCTCACACACCAAGCTAGTTCGGGTCCACAGAGGAATTATACATTATGTATGTCTTTACCAGTGGCTTTTTTCCAGGGAGGTAGTATTAGCGAACCTCAGTCAGGGTGCGCTCTAAACTTGTTTTGAGCTTTATGTAGAGTTGCCAAGTAGAAAACTTTTAAGTAAAAACCTAAACAAGTAAATTAGAAAACTTCCAAATCTTGTGTTTCTTTCTTTTGCTGTCTCCCTGGATTAAATTAACGTCCTTTACACGTGGAAATTTTATATTTAGTCAATGCACTTATGAAAAAGTGTCACGATATTGTTATTCTTTCTTTAGTACAATGGCTTGTACGTTTTTTTGTGGCTGGTAGTATTCTAATTTCGTTAGTTTATTATAAAAGGTCACCAAATTTTGTATTTGATTCATATTTATTTATTCATCAATATTCGTTACTTATTATTTATCAAAGTAATTGCTATACACAAAAATTCATGAATTCGCACTTCCTTCATATGCAACTTCAAATAATAATTGTTCCATGACATATCACGGTATAGTTTCTGTGTAGCAATTTTTCTTAGCAATATTCCGCAAAAAACTTCAAAGCAAAGCTTTCATTAGTAACACACTACAAAACTATTTTTCATCATCTACCTGTGTACAGCATATTATTATTGTATATTTCACTATTTACAGAACATTAGGCCAAGTCTTCTGATATGTTGTACCCACAATAAAGAGGGAGCCTGAAAATATGCAAGAAAATTCAACACTTTGCCCGGTTCGGGTACAGGTGTAAAAAAACTTTTAAAATGAACTGCAATGAATGCATAGTAAGACTCCCTCTTGTTCATTTAACTATGGTGCACAAGGTGAACCACTAAAAATGCTATATGTAAATGAATGGTGCATTCAGTTACACTAAATGTTACTTACTTAGATTACGAAATGTTGTGTCTACATGTGCCAATCCCTATTTTACAAAATAATTTAAAACAACGACGATATTACACAATATCAAATACCAACCCCTGGTATATTGTTTTTGTTGCTAATACCTTTTAAAATGCATTGCTTCATGTTATAAAATGGAGTATACTCACGCCAACAAGATCTGATAATTACTATATATTATTATACAGCTATGTTACAATGTTTTTTTCTTTGTTATTAAATACACGTATACATTGTCCAACTATGTCACAACGGCAACGATATTAATTACAATGAAGAAATAGGCTTCCAAAGATTTCGAGATATTTTAATCAAAATTGTCTTCAGATTAGTGTTAAATGTTACTATATCAAATATTAGGTGTGCAAGTAATGTTTTCATCGTGACTAATGTTGTGAATCTTATGAATATTTTAGCCAATATTAGGACATGATTGTCATCTACTTACATATTAAAAGACTTTTTTAATATTTTTCATCTCTAGAAAGTGTAAATTGAAATTAGTCATAGGTTTAGATATTATTAGTCTTAGAACATTGTGTTCATATTTCTGTGATTTTATGATTTTATGGATTAAGATTGTACATAAAATACGCACCTTTCCTTTTGATATTTTATTTAATCCCCAAACATTGAGTTTTTGTCTATTTATTTCTCGTGTAAAGTGAAGCTAGTTTTATTCCTTAACTTAATAGTTGTTTTGTTAATATATTTATTATTACAACGCATACCTTTTTAGATACTCATCGTAGTAAACTGCTACACTATGTATGAATTATTTGAGAATATGTAAATGTAACAATTTTCTTCCATGTTAAGGCGTTCTGAAAATCTTCCAAGAAAAAGACATGTTTTACAAATTACTTATGCATTCCAAAGATGAGAAAATACCTGACGTATTTGTTATCTTGCATACAATGCAGTGTCTTTCTGTCTAGATCACAAATTGTCTAGCACAAATTTTATTGGTTTTAAGTTGATTCGTTTCTATTATATCTGCACTTGTTTACCAGCGAAATCCAACGATCATCCTTGAGATACTTATGTTGTCTTCGTTAATTGTTCAGTCGGTGCAAGTTCTTATTTGTAAGTCTTCGTGATGCGAGAGTTTCAGTATCGGTACATCGGCTCCGTGTTCAAATCAAAATGTGATTCAGTCTGGGGTTGTCTTGTGTACCAAGTGCACAGTAAAATGATGAAGGCTTTTCAGCTAAGATCTCGACACAGAAATACAAATCACTCTTAAAAAGCCACGCTTTACCATCTTCTGTAGCGGTCCCAAGTAACCATATCTGCACATATTCTCCATAAGTATTTACTGCGAAATTGTACGCGTAGTTATGCATAAATTATTACCATTATTTACATACATACAAGACTTGAGATGTTTAAAACTAAGAAGTTTCAATTACATACTGTCCCAGTGAGTGCTTAAATTTGTCCTGTTTTCTATATATTTAACATTTCGCGTTTATAGGTTCTTTAGGGCAGTATTAAAAGTGTAGGAGTCAGCTATATTTTATTACTATTTTGTATACAAATTTCTTGCTATTTATGGAATAGAATATAATTCTATTGCTATAATTCCCCATACATTTCCTCTTGAGTCAATAAAAGTAGAAAAATAATGCTGTAGTCTTCAGTATACGTTTTTTAACCGTTTTGGGGTAGCTGGCAACGGTAGCTGGCAACCAACCAAGCAGCAACAACTCATTCCAGTGTGAGCCCAAGTTCGTTGCTGGCAGAAATCTAACGTCATTCATGAAGAATTCACCCACTCGAACAATTAATACAAATATTTGGAATGAGATCAATTTGTGTCTCAACTTTCCTCTTGGAAGTCAGAAAAATATCTTGCAAAAAGTAAAATGATAACACCTTTGAAAGGAAATTGCTTTTTGTAAGCGGGTGTTCGTTGTAACAGACCTTTGTATTATTGTCAATAATTTTTTGGTGAAGAGATTATCTGGTGTATCCTGTGTGCCTGTGTTTGTATTTGAGTACCGAGTGTTGAGAACACTGCTCACACTATTCCAGAACATTGTTAATTTAGGAATGAGAATTGTTCTTCAACTCAAACAGCGGTTCATTACTCAAACAAACTAATCGAACACACGTTTATCAGCTCGTTACAAATGCGTGTTCGTTCTTACCGCACTCTAAGCGGGAGAGCGTCCAGTGTACGTTTTTCGCAAACTTTCCACAATACAAAATGCCAACTTCATTTTAGCTGTCCCATTAAAAATCAAATGATCCATTAAAATTTGTATCCATGAAATGTAATTCTCATATACTTCTTGATTTCTAATTTTACATTTACTAACATCAATTGGCAAGACAAAAACAACTGCACATACGCAGGAATACAAAGTTGGCAATAATGCCAACTTTGCGTGTTCGTGAAAAACTCGAACATTACCTAAATTACGTGAAAATCGCATGCATAATGAATAAATTTCTTATCAAATTGAAACAACTAAAATCTACGTCAAATAAAACAAGGGTAAGCAAATCAAAAAGGACAAATCAATTTCTGAAAAACATCAAAATGTCAACACCTGCAAGACAGGTTTTCAGAATTGATTTAATCTTGTTATTTATTACACTTTTCTTATGTTTATCTTGATTTCAGTAAGGGGATGATGTCCACTCATTATTCTTTACTCGACAGATAAATATAATTTCTGATCCATTAAGACCTGGAAAAAAATGCTGATTTTTCCTTCATGTTAGGCGATCCATGTATATGACAAACGCTAAAAGTGCAAGGATGTCTTTTATTTCTAAAGGTCAGTATCAACATACAAAACCTATCTTCATACAAACTGCATGATTTTCCCAAGTATCAAAAGCGTTTACAGTCTGTCCTGTTTTCTTACCCCTGATAGTCGACAAAATCGTAATCGACATCGTTTTCCTTTACTTAACATAGCAGGGCCTTTATACACTGAGTTCTCGTTGCAGCTAAACTTTAATAATCTCGACGCAAAGAAATCTGCTGGTTGATCGTTCAAATGGAACTCATTTAAAGCGAGACCTAGTGTATTTGGAAGCTATAAGGTACGCACGATTATGATGGGAAAGTACTTACGGCAATTTCCGTAGAAAAAGGTCACAAAAATATTATTTCTTACCTGAAGCTACAATGCCAAACTAATTTATCTAACTAAAAGATATTAAATTGTTACTTCCCCCGTACCCAACATTATTTGGAAAATTTTACTCAAACAACAACAAAAAAAAAACGTCCAGAAAAAAGTATTCTTACATTTGAAATAATTTCTTCGTAGTAAATAGCTTTACTACTTTTTGAAAATTCTGTAACTTCCTATTGGCAAGAATCATTTCATCTATTCGGATATTAAATTTCACGTGCGTTTGTCTCTATCCGACAGTGATGTCGTGGAAATTCGACAACATCTGTCCGTATGTATATTGGAGTTTTCAAATTTTGTTCAAGGATTTGGAAGTCTGTTTCCAAGAGATGCCTTTGGTTCAATGCACTTAATCATCATAATCGGCGGCAAAGCCGGGGCTGTGGGGACGTATATTTTCTGAAGCTCCCATACATGATCATTTCTTGAATATATATATGGTACAACATGATAACAATCTTAAAAAGTGATATTCAGATATTGACTAAAGGTCCATTTACATAGAGCGTTTGCGTTTGCGATAAAAATCTCGTCTACACAAGACTTTTTCATTTGCGATAGTGCAAATGGTCCTTAAAACGTCCACCTTATGGAACGAATATATTTATACTGATGGATTATCAAACGGAAAAAAAATCCTAACAATAATATCAACATCAAGACTGGCTCCCAATGTGAAATTTACCACATTTGGAAGGTTTACTAACATCTAAACAACTACGTGATATAATACAAGGAACTACACGTATTACTATTTAAATAACTGCGCAGAAAATAGCTTTGGCACTTGGCAAAATACAATTTTGTTTTGCTACCGCTGCAACTACGAACGAAATCATCAAACGGTATGTCGTCTCAATGGTTTATCTCAATCAAATGATGTTCTTAATCTTGAACTGTTAACAAATAATAATCCGGAAATTTTACTGATATCCTATGACCTAGATCATTCACGCAAAAATACAAATAACAACATCTAATAATTTAACTGGAAAACAACTTGGCACTTTCAAAAATCGGAGCATCATTTTCCGTCTCAATAGTATTTTAACAGACTGCACATACTGCGTCTGAGTATTAACTTTCAATATATTTTAACAATACGTAAAGCAAACAATGCCGAAATTTTGCTTTAGTACCCCATCAACAAATACAACATAATTGATTATCAACCATACGTGCATTTACCTTTTTCTTGGATTTATACCTTCTGTGATATTTTCAGTAAGTTTATCCGACATTTCATAACATATTTTATAACAATACCAAAAGTTTCAAATGCCGAAAAGCTCATTCACGATGACCGACTCCCAACTCCGTCGTTGTTCTCGGTAAAATGAATCAGTTGGGACAGTTAGAATCAGCCTGTCAGTGTGAATGAGCCAACAAACCATTTGAAAGTGACAACAGTTACGCATTGCCACAATTTAAGCGGTCGATTACAAAGGATTTTCCAGTCACAATCACATTCATATTTTACAGAATAATACATGACTTTGGTTTTCTACATATTTAATGAAGAGCTCTCAGTTAGCTTCGGTGTGCGCCCACCATTCAGTGAATTATCACAAGATTTCTTGAATCTTTTCAGTTTCTCTCTGCAACTTCAGTCACACTATTTTAGACGTTCTCTTGGATTTTCCAAAAATTCCTAAATCAAATAACTTTTCTATTACAGGAAAAAAGTGAGCTCAATTCCAGGTGCACTCAAATTCCTACATATGTCGCGGGTCGCACACGACATTTGTGGTACGACCGTGGGTTGGGGAAGAATTGCTTGTCCAGGGATAACGACGAATCGGGATCCCTCGCAGTGACCACTCTAGACGGGATCCCTCGCAGTGACCACTCTAGACACGATGTGTGGGCAACTCTAACCTAGCAGGGCTGTTAACTGCGTGCGACAAATAATTTCTAGACGGGTGCGGCATCACTAGTCACTCGACAGGCGTTGGTGGTTCTCGTCTCGGAGTTACTCAAACCTCTCTACGCACGAGGCTCTTAGGCCGTGGCAATGGGGGGTACGGAATTACCGGACGTACGGGGTTGGGTTCGGCGAATCCGATGACACATAAGGCTTGTCGGTAACGACGGAAAATCACTTGTCACGTACGACAAGTGTCAACGACAAATAAAAGACTAACGACAACTCAAGTTAAATCTGTAGACCTCAGTTGGGAGGGACAAGCTCGCCGCTCGAGAAGAATGTCGTGACAAGGGATCTTGGAGGGTAGACAACTCCTGGGTTGAGCCTGTTGGATGAGAGGCCGACCGAATCAGACTCCCCGTTTTGGGCGAATGCAGCCCCTTTTATAGGTCTAGGGAGGAGTAATACACATGCGCGACGGACACGAAAAGTTGTGTCCAACCCGCATCCGTAGAGGCCAACGTGTCTCTCCCAACACAACAGCTCCAGGAGCTGTTGCGTCGGCAGCGATGACCGGTACCCAATTTTCCCGTCTAGTAGACCGGAGAACCGGGTACCACGAGTGCGGAAAGGTCACACCGTGACACATATACTTCTGTTATGTTTTTAAGTTGTGTTTCACAAATATCAATACTATTATACATTGTTACATAACCAATAAGCACTCTCTTCTCACTACTTCTGGATTATGATCGCCTTGGACACAAAAAAATACAATGTTAGGTATCAATACTATTATACACTGTTACATAACCAATAAGCACTCACTTCTCACTACTTTGGAAACAAAAGCTACAAATGTTAGTTCCGTGATTATTGATCTTCATTCATCGTCCTCTTCTCGACGTTCACCAAAGGGAAGAACACCGAGCCCCCTGTCAGGGTCCGGCATTCTGAACACGGACACGTTATACTGAACATTCATGTGGCTGAAATACAATACTCAGACGTTAGAATGACGGCAGGAACAGGCGAAGCAGTTTGCACACTGATTTGTTTCGCAGTGTTGGTTTTAAAAAAACTTTAGCGCTGTATGACGGAAACCGTCAGATTTGACAGACAGAACTGAACCTTACATTTTGGTTGAAACTAAGTACTGCAATTAAAAAGGTTCAGGGATAACCCTCGTGGGTACAGTACATAGAGTATCACGTCTTTGTACAGCACAATACATATTTTGTAAAAAGAAAACATGCTAAATGATATACATTTACTTCTATTGAGTTAAATTTGATTCCATTTTATAAAACGGAGAAAACAGCTCGTACCTCATATCCAGAGGCGTAAGGAAAATGAACTGTCTCGCTCGCTGTTCATTCGCTATTCTCATCATAAGATCCATCGATATTCTTCTGTTGACCATATCCTGCATTAAACGACAAGATCAGTGATAGGGTACAACTATTTGCGCCATGATTCAAACACAGGGTGTTTCACATGTGGAGCTTAATCACTTTTGTTTAAACTGCTTCGTTGTGTTACGAAATCCTCAGTACGACACATAAGGCAATTTAAATCTACTTAAGTGCACTGGGTCCCGCTTGCAACTTGTTCGGTTACAACGAGCACCCGTTTACAGCGAGCAGATTTCTTTGCATCAAATCACTGACAGCAATGTTAAAAAGTTCGGTTACTACGAGCAGTTTCGTTCTGAGTGGGATCCAGTGTAGATTAAACATACCATGAACACGTCAAATTCATCAAGGCATCTGAAAGGTGATTCCATAGCTTCCCAAAGTGCCAATATGAAGCAAACTGTAGAGAAGGATCTCTCGCCCCCGGACAGAGCCTTCACATCCTTGTGCGACTTGTCAGCATTTTTGTGAGGCTGCACCTGAAGCAAAAGATTTTGTAGTGTAAATTCTAGTTTCACTGTGCTTTAAAGGGTACTGATTCAGAGACAAGTTAAAGTAATGGCCCAATTAGCAAATTGTTCTTGGAATGATTTGCAGAATTTTCAACCTTGCCTAAATGAAAAACCTTGAAAAATTGATGAATACTGTGCAGAAATAAATTAAACCACACACAAATTTTTGTGTAGACATAGCAGTACAAAAGTGCTTTAAATTTAATTTTTGAAAGTTTTGCCCAGGCAACCTGTCACCAATGTGTACAGTAGACATAAGGCTAAGTAACTCCTCCATGTTCAAGTAACCATTACTTCACTGGAAAATGTTAACCTGACCTTAAAGCTATTTATTTGAACCCTTTGATAAAAAGCTGGTAGATCGCAATGCTATTTGTATTATGTAATTAAAATATTACACGTAGAAAATTGTAATATAGAATGAATTATTCAAATAAATAAAATTTTTAAATCTAAAACTTCAAGATGCGCAAGTAATCAAGCTATCAAAATAAATTCAGCAGAAAATTGTCCAAAAGATCAAAGAGGAAACCATACATCAAGTACCAACACCACTTACAAACTAAACAATTCCTGGACTTACTATCAGTTCGAGACTTTCTTTATCATGGTTGAAATCCAATTTTCCGTGATAATTCCTACTGTTCAACGTAACCATAAAATACGTGTTGGTTCTGAGGGCAATCATTCGTTTGAACTCCTGATACTGCACCTGACGCTTCCTCAGAATTTTATCCAATTCCTATCAAGGTAAGAAATGCCAACTTCGAAGTTAAATAAACCCTAATAACCATCATGTAGTACGTTAAAATACATACCCAGGAAATGGATAACCTTATCGTCTCCATATCATGATTTACTTCCAACTTCCCCACCTTCCCAAGTTTTAAACTGAGGAACACGGCGAAAGCACACTTCACTCTTCGTGTCAGATAGAACCTAAATTCTTTGTATTTTTCATGCCGATACTCCAGCGTCTCGTCTAATTTCTACAAATTTCGTTTTGTCTTAATGAAATGATATCTTAAGCTTTAACAAGATCACAGTCTTCCCGTTTGAACTTCGAACGTACTGGTCTTCTACTTTCAGAGTTCCTTCATTTTATTTTGCCACTAAATTTGCTTTTTTGTGATATCTACAAGGGTAAAAATGCAAGGTTCTGTATGTCTTTCCCTCTGTCCGTTACACTTTGCTCTGATGTCGTCAAACCCCTAATGAAGTGGAGCTCGGGAGCGGCACAACTAATTCGGCATTTTTTCAACTAACCTTCAAGAAATTATGGAACTGATGCACTTCCTTCTTTATTTCCTTGTACTTTTCTTGAGTTTCGTAGTAGTTCTTGGTAATTTCGGCAGAGTCGCCACGTCTGGAATATGGACAAATAAAATATAACGTTTCTTGTACTTAAATCTGTAAAATCTCAAGTGAACAGACGCCAAGCTAAGTCAGAAGCTTTAAAGAAAATATGAAAGAACAGCTACTGATACGAACCTGGTCTCTTCGTTTTGGATGTGTGAAAGTAACTGTTGTATTTCCTTCTCTAGGTGCTGCGGCGTTTTGTCAGTTTCAATTCGTTCGGAACATATTATTGTGGCCTTTTCCACATCACCCTAGAGAGTGTAAATGGTTGCGTGGTGTACATTTTCAAATTATTTTTACAAAAGATATTTCGGACCGTTTGCCATACTGACTGACTTTTGATCCTTTCACTCGCTGAAAATTCTTCGGGAAAAATTGCAAGAAAATCCAAGGCGAGAGATTCCGCTTGTTGGTTTGGTAATATTGTACACCTTTTTATCACCCTGTTATCCCCCACCCCTACATCCCATTGTTTGAATGGTTCAGGCTTTCCATGGCGAATCTAATTTGTTAAGACACTATCAGAGCCAACCAGATTGCTTGATGACAAAAACTATTCGCTATTCTTATCACTGATATAAAATCCCGATTGGCCCTTTCAAGGGCTTTGACACTGCAGTCACACAAGGACTATATCCCGCTTACAACGAGTAAAAGTATAAATTGAACTGCTTATTACAAGCGGCTACTCGTTTATAACATAGCATTAATACAGAAATCTGCTTGTTACATAACCTCAGTACCTCGTATTCTGTTTTCAGTTTGTCAAATTCCTTCTTTGCAAGTTCTACCGTTTTCATGTGTTCATCAAGCTTGGCCTTATAGTGCCTCACATTCTTCTGCGTTAGGGTTATCCGTTCTTGATACATGGTCATCTTGTTCTAATGTTTCAAATAAACAAATAACTTAACATACAGAGAGAAACTGAAATGTCGAAATGATCAGTGGACTCCCATTAACTTGAACGACTACTCACACTTATTGGGTCGGACGCGTTTGCTAAGTTTGAAATCTTGTCTGCTATTTCCTGGAAAGCTCTTTCAGCTTCTTTCATTTCTTGCTGGACTGTGCTGTTTTGCTGAGCCAACGCGTCCTTTGTCGTTTGAAGCCGATCAATCTGTTCTGTGAACCGATTTACCTCATCTTGCAATGCGGTAACGTCAACAGGAGCAGGATCTTCTATGTTACGCAACTCGTTCAACTCCTGACAAAAGATTCGAACATTGGTTAAAGGCACTTACTACCCCCACCGTGAACTTAAACTAACGATAACTCATTGGTTGATCATTGACAATGATGGAGAATGCTCATAACAGATACGTGCGTAACGGCCTGTTCCCACTGACCGACTGATTTTTTGTTTCCGATTCCAATATTCTCTCCGATTTAATGGCTTGTATGTAATAGACTGAAGGTGTTCCCACTGAT
>JBCAUG010179572.1:0-19865 GCA_038406175.1 Haplosyllis leylae | reverse complement strand
TGTTGAATTTTTTGGTTTTTTTAAAAATTTTTTTTTAATCCCCTGGGATGGGTTTGCTATGCCGCGGTCGGTATGTCTCTTGCGTTCACACAGGAGGACTTTCTTGTTAGATGTTAAATGACAGTTTTGTAAAATAAAGCCTTGTTCACATGTAACGGCACTGAAATTTGGACCGAAATTCAGCCCATCATGGCACCAATAGAGGTGTATACAATTTATTAAATCGGACCAAAATTCGAGATAAATGGGTGTGGAATGGATTTAGCCCGAATTTCGGTTGGATTTAACTAATTTCGATTAAACTTTATCGGTCCGAATATCGGTGTCTGTGTCGTTACGTGTGAACAAGGCTTAAACATTTTAAGACGATTGCAGAATAACTATAAACTTAATTTTAATCCAAATATGCATGGCAATGAAAAAGCTACAACTTCGGTTGCTAGGTGACTGACCTGTACAGAGAGTGCCCAGTTGGTTGTCAGGTGTGGAGCTATGGTAACCAGGTTTACATTGACAATAATAGGTTCCCGGCAGGTTTATACACTGTGAGTTTGATGCACAGGACGCTGTTCCCATGCTACACTCATCTATATCTAGAAACCAGCGGAACGAGATATAATTTAACTGAAGATCAACCAAGGTATATATTTTAAAAGGAAAACATGGAATTGCATTACTATATTATTTACGATATCTAAACACCTTGTTCTTTGTGTGAAAAAGAGCTCAAGTAAAACAAAATACTATACTATACCTAATTGACAGGATTTCCCTAGAAATCCTATTCTGCATTGACATGTATCAGGAGCGACACATTCCCCTCCATTTCTGCATGGCGAAGAACAGATTGCTGCAATGAGAAAAATAAACCATGATGTCAGACAAACTATTCACAACTGATGGTATTCTTACTTGGAAAAAAAAAAGTTGTAATTTTTCGGTGTACTCACGATCACACTTGTATCCGTCGCCCTGGAAACCCCTCCTGCAAGTGCACGTGTAGTTCCCGTGCGTATTGGTGCATATTGCGTTTCTATCACATCTGTGCGAGCCCGTGGCACATTCATCATGTTCTACAACGTCAAACAATTTAGAATATTAAACTGTGTATTAGCAATTAGGGTTCATTCATACCACCAGCGATCGGTGTCGTTCGCAAAAAAAAAACTACTGAGCAAAAACGAACATCATCTGTTGAGTGTGAACAAAACCTTCAGATATGCAGAAACTTGTAAATTCAATTAAGAAAATGGAGAGAAGCCAAGAAAGATTCAGATATAGCGAAGAAGAATTCCAGTTGTTGCTTTCGCTGGAGAAAAGAAGACATCATTCACTCATATTTCAATTTAGAGTACGCGATCAAGAAAAAGATTAATGCAGTGGCGGATCCAGGATATCTCACGGTGGGGCGCCAACCTTTAAGGGGGGGCCAACCTACTATTTAACAAATTCTTTTTCAAAAACATCCCCTGGATCCGCCAATGCTAAATGTGTCATTTTGTAGTAAAATAGAGATAGAAATGAGAAAGTAGAAAAGAGAAACAGCTGAAAGAGTGAACTTATCAAAGTAGAGGATATGAAAACACAATGACAACAGAGAAACATTATTGTCATGGTTACCTTGACAAGTGAACTGGTCTATTCGACTGAATCCCGGCAAACACTGACACTCGTAAGAACCAGGTGTGTTCACACAAACTGTGTTGCTATGACAATGGTGTCCATGACGACCACCTCTCTGTGAGCACTCATCTCGATCTGAATACACCAACACAATGGTCACCATTAGCGGCCATGCAGTAACCAAAGAGACGCATTCACATACAGCCACGTATTAAATGCATGGAAACACCACCATGGAAATTCTTTTTTTAATTTTCTAAAGTAAAATATGACGAAATTGAACTGAAACAAGTTTGCAAAACAGTGCCATGCTGATACATTTAAAATACCATATATTGCGTGTGTGAATTACATTTTTTGGACACTGAACTGCACAAGGATTGCGAGGGAACAAAATAATCGATAGGATAAGGGAATCATTAGTTTACCTGTGCATGTTTTCCCATCTCCGTGGAAACCATCTTTGCACTGACATGAGTATCTGGTTGCTAAGTTAATACATGTTGCGTTTCTATGGCAATCATGACCTTGTGAACAGTAGTCTGTCCCTAAAATATCAATAATAATTTATTTGAAAACAGTTTAATATTTGAACCGAGTAAGATAAGATGCAGATACCAATCAACGAGAAACAAATAGAAATTTAATTCATATATCTTTATAACAAGCAAGCCATCGGATTTTGGCACAACCGGTAATTTTCACTACAAAGGTAAACTCAAAAGCCAGTCTTAAATAGCAAAATTTTCGTCTAACTAATAGTACATATTATTTTTTATTAAATTTTCCTTCATTATGATTGGATAAAATTCAGTCACATGATTATAAATACTGGCATATCTGATCAAAAACCAAAAATATCACTTCTGATATCTTTGACATTGCAAAAAATCAAAAATATCACTTTTGAAATATCATATTAGTCTTGCAGAAAAATAATGAAACAAATATTGATACAATTTTACAAAGGATATCAGGTGTAAGTTTCATTGGAAAAGCAGAGACTCATATTTGCCACATGTTTTACACATAATAAAACACGGCAAAATTTGCCATCATCCTCAGTTTTTAATCACAATAACACAATTGTACCAAATGGAAACAATTCCAAGGTTGCATAAAGCTAAACGTACCTCTACAGAAATCACAGCACTGCCCTTGAACCGAGAATTGTTCATCTCTCGGACAAGTAAGTCGCGGACAATTTGTGCGCTTTTCTCGAACACAACTCATTTTACCATCCTGAAAATAACAGGAAATTGTATTAATTCGTGTATCCCGCAACGGCCAGAATATTTGAGCTCGAGGACGAGAGTTTCTGTAGGTGCAAAAGGCAATTCTGACAAACAGAAATGTTTGTCTGACAAGAAAGCTGTCCAGTAGGAAGCACACCTCCCGCGCTCCCATAACCCATAGTGTGTACCGACTAGGAGGTGGGGAGAGGTCAGGAGTGGGTGTGGCCGAGATGAGGATGGTAATTATTATTTATAAAGGTCAAAAAACCATTCCAGATTCACAGGAAAGTCAGTTTGGGGAATGTTTTGTGGGTCCAGAAGGATTTTCGGACCTCGGAAACAGAATATTTACATTAATTTCTGTGGGTCCGAATTACCTTTAGGAACCAAAACAATCCTTGTCCTCTAACCGATGCATATTCTGATCTTATTTTCACACATATTATTACAGGTATTTTTAAATGTTTGTGAGTGAAGTAAAATAAGAACTTCTATTACGTAATGGTCGACTTTATACACATGAAGACAACGGTTTTAGTCAGCTGTACTAACATGATAAAACATAAGTGACGTAAAACACGAACCTGGCAAACACAGTTCACACACGGATACGGCTTGTAGCTCTCACCGTGATCATAATACTTGTCGTGGAAGAAACATTGTCCTGAAAAGAAGATAAACCAACTGCTGTTAAAATATTATTTCGAACGTGAAGAGATTTTGGCTTGAAAACCTATTGAGTGGAAAACGCTTGAAAACCTATTGAGTGGAAAACACTGTTTGGTAAAAATATTTCACTTTCAAGACAACCATATCAAGAATACGAGTTTCTTATTCTGGAATAAAAATGAAAAGGGAAAATAGATAGAAAACATCAGATATCATGGCATTGGTAAAATATGAACAGAATGATTTAATCTCAATATTTGTCACAAGGACAGAAAATAGTTAATGTAGAGTGCGAAAAATTTTCAAATTGGACATTCGAGAAATGTCTTCGTGGCGGTTTTATTTTGTTTTAATAAGGAAGCTTTGAAAATTGATGTTGTAATTTTACTTTTTTTGTTATCTATTTTGATTTTTGAAAGTCTAGTCTGAAGATTCTTTGCATCAAATTTTTAAGTGGTCTGAAGACATTTTGCAGCAAATTTGACGGTTATATCTACTTTCGATTTTTTTTCCCATTAAAAAGAAAAACTTTCAAGAATACAGCAAATCTTGATGGAATTAGTTCAAAGAAAGTATTATTATTTCGCGGATTAATTTGTAAGCGGGAATATTTCTTAAATTGAAAAATATATCAAGTGACTAACTTTGACTTGAGATTATTGTGTTACAAAGAAGAGAAGAACAGAGGAGCATTTCATTAGACTTCAAACTGACAGACATTAAGTAGATTAAAGACAAGTGGAACATCACAACAAAAAAACAGCAAATAATAAAAGTCTCTATCTAAATAGACAACAAGTTACACTACACTGTATTAAAGCACTTCAAACTAGGAAAAAAAGTCACATGCCAAGTCACGTTTTTTCGATACAGTTTTTATAGTATTTGAAGGAGATTTTTAAGCTGGGTGTAGATATGGGTGGGATCCTTTAGCACAAGAATTTAAGAAGACTTAACACCATTTTTTTCGCTTCGTGAATATCTCTATGAAAAGAAAAGGTCAATTCTTTTATGTTCAAGTTTGCATTAGATTCAAGAGTTACGATCACCACATAGTGATGCTCCGAAGATAATTTATAAGCTGAACAATTGCTCTCGCTCCTCATCCTGCACAACTCAATATCAGATTACTCTCATATGCTACTTGGACTATTTGTCAAATACCTATGTGATACGACTTGTTTGTTTTCTATTCTAAATTTATTGAAATAGCTTGAAATTTATTGAAATAGTTTGTAAGTGATTTACTGCATCAACAGCATTTGCAAGGCAAGACATAAAAGAACACTTAGAAATACCGAATTAACTTTTGTCCTCCGAAATAGGAATACACACGCAGCTGGACTTCCATAAAAAAAACAACGGTTGGACCTCCTCACACACACAAAATTAAAATCGAGACTTGGGGAAAACCTTAAAGCTTTCAAATTGTCGTGGGATTCCCCTTAGTATTGTTTCAATTACAGTTGTTGTACTTAAATGCGACAACTTTGAAAATCGCCTTCGCTGGAATCGCATTGCGTGTTCACACAACTGCTTCCGCATGGTGTGAAACGAATTAAGGCTTATTCATACGCAACGACATCGAACCCGTCACTGTCATGGCAACCAATAGAGGTAAACACAATTAGCTAATTTGTACTGAAATTCATGATGAATGGGTTCCACACCAATTCTGTCCGTCAACCATTGACACAATGTTAAAACTTTAACTGGCAGAAATTCGGTGCCGGTATGTGTGAACAATCTTTACAGAAATGTTCGAATGACGTTTCTGACCTTCAAAAGTGGTTTAATAACATTCCCAGATAATACAGCAAAATATTTGGTGTCTTCTTTAAGATTGATCATTTACATTAAATCTTCGGATTCCACTCTCTGCACAGAAAAGATACAGATCTTTATGTAAGTTCAATCAAAAGTTTGCACTGAACAGACGTACCCAGATGCCTTGCAAGACCTATTCAAGTGCCAATTTAAAGTTACATAAACTCCCCCTTAGAGACCAAAAGAATGTTATCATCTGTGCAGTTTTATCTTAAAATGTCATATGTTTTGTTCGACGTCTTTTAAGGAGCGGGAATAGACTTTCTCCTTCACATGAAACATCTAAATAAAAGAATTTCTCTAGGTAATAATATGAATTAACTTGGAATGGCACATATTCATACATGTATTGTCGTTTTGATGACGGCGACGACGATGTTCTTAATACTTTTATGACTAAACCATTGATTTGTGAAAGTCAAACTAAACAAATAGATAGGGGCCCAGTTTCTCGCATGAACAATTGGATGTTTTCCTTTCTGTTTCATGACATCTTCACCATGACAAGCTAAAACACTTAACACAAGTGAATAGCAGTGTTGACCCTCTCTCCCGCACTCCTTATTCAAGTCTTATACATCCAGCATATTCCGTGCATAAGAGAACAACAAAATCAACAAGTCCAATTTATTTTGTGCTTATTGTGTGCCTAAGTGCTAGTTTAACATGGCAGCAAAAAAGGATTTAAATCGACAATAGGACATAAGTCAGTCTCTACATTATGGTGGATGTACATCTCTCAATGTTGTTTATTACCGTGAGAAGTATCAACCAGATACCCTCTTGCTTGATGTGGAAGAATTTTTTTTTGGGGGGGTGGGGTCTTATTTTTCGACGGGAATTTTTTGCGATTTTTGATTTTTTTCAGCCATGTCACTAATGTGTGGTCACCTGAATTCTGCACTTTTTTTCTGAACAAGACAACATTTTGAACTCTTCCTTCAAAAGCATAACAACAAGAGTATTCGATAAAAGTAGAGTCAAAATAACCTTAGTTTGAAACTTTTTAAACTTCCTTGTCGTTGCATCAGTCGAACTGACGGGAAAGGTAGCCAGGGAAACAAAACCAGAAATTGTATGAAACCAAAACGGGGTTAACCTCGGAAAAAAAATCGTCTAAAAATTCATACACAAATACCAACAGGGCCACCGTGATTTACCAAATACACTTGGAAGACTCAAAACATGTTTGATTTCTTAACTTCAAAATGAACAAAACATTCGAATCATCGAGACCATTTTTAGGATGGATTACTTTTTTTATGCCCAGTGACATTTAAAATTCCAAACGACAAATTATCTCTTTCCTAAGCTTCAGCAATGTCACGAGCACTCCATGATTCGTACTCGTTTTAATTAACTCTTTCAGCTAGAAACTGTTTTCTTCCCCGGAGGCAGAGAAAACCGCATACAGACAAACTATGCGCCGCAGGATCGGAGAAGCAATTAAAATTCAGAAGAGCTAATTTTGACATCTAACAGTAAGGCCTTTAATAAATACGGAACCGCGACTCGACAAGGAAACGTGGCTTATGATTGACGGGTCGTAATATGAAGATGTCAGTTTTCAAAAGGCTTGTGTATATCTATGTATGAGGAGAGGACAAGTCATCAGTGTTATGTAAACCTTAACCGTTTCATTGTGATGATGAGCAAGAAATCAGTGCCGGTTCATCAGGACGTGTTAGAAACACTGGATCATGCAAAGAACAAGAATTTTTTTTTGTGTCCTCCAAAAATTAACAAAAAGGAAAAAAAAAGAACAAGAATCACGAATCTTGTCGTATCTCAGTTCAAACAATACATTCTCATTGGGTTCAATGTCCGCAAATTAGCAATGTTTTCTTTCGGAAGGTTGCGGGAAAGTAATGTTTCAGTAGTGTCTGTCTGTATGTTCACGAGGTGCGGAAGAGGGGGGGCTGTCCATTGCATCTGGGGCCTCATTCAAGCCCCCACCACCCTGCCCCATGGCAAGGAAGGACCAGGTCAGGTCAGGAAGGACTGGACTCAACCAGTCTCATTGCATTATGAATTAGGGGAATGCGGGTATTGTGCCTTCGACTGAAAGGCTTTCTTACTAGCTGGTGCAAACAGGTACAAATTCAGATTTTCAGTCCTCTTGTTTTGACTTTACCCTGTAAACCTTGGGTGCAGAAGATTTCAATTATTAATTTTTCGAAATAGAATGCAAATATTTCTGATTTAACGGTAGGAAGGTTACGTTTTCACACCATATAAACTTCTTTGTAGAATTTACCTCACTAAATTTTTAGGGAATTGTCGGAATTTGACAGTATCTTGTAATTGGTGTTGATCAAAAACGGCCAATTTTGAACGGAAAGGATCCTGAAGCCTTTTACTCTCATATTACGTCTATGGTAACTACAAGAATATGACTGAAAGCAGTTTGATATCCAAAAGACAACATTAAACATTTGGTTTGCAGCACCAGAATAATAATAGATGATTACATATTGTATTCGTCAAGGGTTTTGCGGAATTCACTTTCTTTTTCTTGTTCCGGGAGTTCAAGGTTTCATTTCAAAATCACGAAGTGCTGCTAAACGGTGCGATCGAAAGAGATAACTAGCGAGACTGCAGAAGTTTCATTTGGTGCTTTTACCAACCAATCTATGTCCCATCACTAAGGCTGTTCATTCAAGGACATTTGAAACAATATCCCTCGAGGTCACACAGTAAATCTATCACCAGAAATGATATTTCTCTGCAGATCTATTCGCATCGGAGGTGCACTCTGGAATTGAGAGGTCCCAACTAGTTGATATTGCTATTATTCTGGGAGCACCGAACAGTTAAAACAAATGCTTACCAGCACTGTGTCGCGTTCAATCTGATTTAATTTAACCGTAACTTTGGTTTGGGCAGGTAGATGAAGAGATAAATTGAATAAGATACAAAGAGTTAAAGAGACACCATAGTGTCCAGTTAAGTCGTTCCACTCTTGAGACGCCGCGACTAACAACGAAACTTGTCAACGAGAAACCGACTTGATGTTCAACATAAAAAGTCTTTGTCCAAGAGTACCAAGAGTTTCAAACCCAAGGGTAACGATATTTGAAGGTCAGCGGGCTGGTCCCTCGTAAGGGATTGCAATTTATTTCAGTTACTTCCCCATGAGCATTTCTCTTCAAAGAATACAGTGTTGAAAATAATGGCATGTTATTGACAGGCTAAAACATACGTCTATGAAACACTGGAAGAGAAGTTTTATGCCCAATGACGTCCAAATTCCAAATTTTGTGTTTACCCGTTTGGCTGACAATTACCAAATTCCTGACCACCACATGAGTATGACCGATTCTACGGGCCAATATAACAACCTCATTGTCAAATTTTAGCACCATCATTGCAGTGTCGAATTACCGGCGTTTAACAATAAGACACAAAGATCAGCATCTAGTACGCAAATACGAAGAAACTTGAAACGCGATTAGCAAATAGGAAATATTCTTCCAAAAATAAAATCAGGGAATTCCGCAAGATTTAAGTTCCTGCACTTTGCCTTTACAAAAAAGGTACCTTAGCAAAATACTAAAGTTATCTTTTGGCGTAGTATACTTTTTTCGGGCCTTTTTTCTGTGATACCTTAACGGCAATGGCAAAAAATAGAGTTTATAGACTTAATATTGAAGGAAAAGAAATCCCAACGTTACAATTGGATTCCATGTGTCTGCAAAATATTGATCTTAGTGAAGAAGCCCTCTACTGCTTTCGAAAACCTGTCTGTTTACGATGTACTTGCAAAGGAGAGTCTGAAACCAGTCTCTTCACTTGGTGAACGTCTTCGGTGCAATAGTATCAGTCAGAATTGAAGAACAGAACATCAAGTTACAAAGCATTTTAATCTGACACAAAGAAGCCCATTGAAATGACGGTTACTGACAGTCCTTGTTCGGGTCCTGGTAAACACCTCATCATGAGGGATTAGACCGCCCCTAAGTTATCCAGCTAATATTAGCCTAAGGCATGCTACACGTATTGTTTGCACCATGTAACGACACGTTAGGGTAAAACCGATACGCCACGCACTTGTCATGGTTCCTTTTTTTCTCACCCCCAAAAATATTCAACTGTTCTTTGGTAAAGTCGTTTGTAACAAAGTACCTAATGGAATAAGATCCCCAAGTCAAAATCAAAGTTCAGGGATTTCCCTAATTTTTATATGAAAGTACGTTTGATGAAAAAGTGAAGATGTCCTCGTAGATTATTACAAAAAGATATTTTACAAGCACATTTTTACCAAGGGAATTATTTTAATTTAATTTAAAAAAAAAGAATCCATGTTTCTTCAATTTATCAATTTGTAACAAGACATCGACTTCCAACCTGATTTAATGGGTTCGATAACCGTTTAAAATGTTTGTGGAACTACTTGCACAACAGATTCCACCTTTTGAATGATACTTTTTGTGCTGGCCTAATCCTGAGTGACTGAACTGAGTACCAGGGACTATGCTACCATACACAGAAAAGTATGCTTAACAAACAGCTAAACAAACAAACAAGTCAACAACAATAAAATGCTTCATCTAAATGAGCAGTTCTCCATCTTTTTTGAGTTTATGCTGAACGACTACTTTTTTCTGTAATGATGTTGCTTTTATCTCATAAGATGTTATGTTTTTGTCAACAATCTGCCACCAACGGTTAAAAGCCTTCTAACTACCAAGCCAAATATGCTGCAATTTATTTAGTGTGGTGAAAACAAAATAACATGCTTGGTCGTTGCTGGTCCTCCACTATAAATGTGTTAATGCTGCAACACATGTTACATTAATATGAAAATACTTTCGATACTATAATGAACAGGGTCTTAAATAATCAATCTAAAATGAAGACATAAAATCTTCTTCCAAATCAAAAAGAAAAAGAAAAACAACAAAAACCCAACACATTCAGTTCCAAATAAAAACTATAGAAAAATAGCCACTCGAGCATAACAAGCCTTATGTACTACCAAAAATATACGAAATGTATGATGAAAAGGGTTCACAAGAAAGAACACAGTAGAGTGAAAGAAGTTACCATTGGAAGAGTTGGACTGGAAGAGACTTTCGTAAAATGGATGAAAATCTGAAAAGATTCATTGGTTTGAGATGTTAGTTTTCAGGATCCTAACTTTTAGTTTATTCCTTGACACCGACACCGCACTTTTGGGTAAAATTGTAGATGAAAATTATTTCGCGAACAAAAGCTGTTCCCTTCCCCTTTACACCACCTAATTAGGCCTAACAATAGATATTGAGAACATGGAACAGAGACATACAAACAAACAGACACACAGATTCACTCTTTCATTTGCTCTCCCTGCAGAATTAATTAATACAGAGAAATACTGCAAATTCGTGGGCGGTACTAATTAAAACGTTGAAGGATTGTGTCTCTTAAGCCAATTGGAAAAAAACAAAAACCGGCTCAGAAACGGAATATATTTCTTTGCTTTCTATGCAAAGCAATCAGTGTTTACGAGTATTTGATTTACTTTGCTTTGATGGATGTGCAGTTTTACTGTTTTTATTGGCCCTCTCCGTTAGTGCTTCAGATTTTATAACTCTTAATACGGAATCTCACATATATGTTTTGCATATTGTAATTGGAAACGTCTCCATCAATTAGCCTCCGTCTATTTTACAATCCAAGGCGCGAAGCCGTTTGTGGGCAGAACCTGGCAGCAGCAGGAGGGTCTGAAAAGTCCACTGTCATATCCAAAACGGGATGTCTCACAAGATAAGGCGGTTGTTTAAAAATTCAACCTGCTGCAATAGGTGAAGAAGTACCTTGCAAGAAAGTGAGAATTTTGAATTGCAACAGAAAGAAGCCTTGAGGGTATGGAATTCCATTGCTATTTTATTTTTAGTCCCCAGTGCGCTTCCCATAGGAGCCACTAACGAGCCAACCACGAGTCCCAGGCCATGGCCTGACATATCTAAAATAATATGTCACCGATTGTTTGTACATATGTCAGAAATCACATTGAACAACTCTAAACAAGTGTATCCTAATCCCGTGCATTTCCATATCTCAATAGCACTTATGAGGGGTTGTGGGCGGATGAGAGATCTATAAACGACGATATGAGATTAACTGCATTATCGATTGAGAAATTGGGTGCCCATTGAATCTGAAATTAATGCAAATATCTAGACTGGATGTGTACCATGTCTTCACCCACCAGACGTATTAATAGGTTCACGTGGGCAGGGGTCGGGTGGGTGTGGAAGTGGACCCCAGGGTAACGGAACCCCAGGGAGGCTGTTGGAGAAACAGGAAGTTGGAGAAAGAGTTGCCAAGTAAGAGCAGTTTATTGTCAATTGAGTCGCTTCTGAACGCATGGCAATAAACTTAAAACTTTACGAATGGTTCATGCCTGGAGAGCATTTAACTACAATTAATCTATTTTTAAAAATAGAAAGGCACAACCGTACACTTAACCTTATCTGATAATTTTATTCTGTTTTGCTATGAATGGTCGACACTTCCTGACCGCACTTCTCAACCCTCACCTAATTTGGGAAGTGGATATTGTACATATTCTCAAAGAAGCAAAGGTGTTTGGTTTATATCTGGGAGGGCTGCATGTGGTTAGGTGGGTTGCGGCGGACAACCCCTGGAAATGTCATCCTGACATAGCAAGTTCTTCATTGGCAACACCTACTACTCGCAAATCGATTTCAGTGTACTTGGTCTCTGCGACTGAATTGTGTTGGTACAATTTGGCGGCCAGTAGAAACTGAAAGTAATTTTTTTGGTAACATTACTTGTCCGAAAGGGCGCCAACCCTGGAGAGGGGGGAGGGGTGCAGCGCCAATCTACTATTTGACCATTTTTCCCCGAAAACTGCATGAAAACGAAGAAATTCTGGCCCAAAAGTGGAACACACACCTTGTGTGTCCTAGATCCGCCATTGCTTTTGGATAAAAAAAATCTAGCTGTCGTTAGTAGGTATCCAGTGTTTGAAGTTCATTGACTGTACATGGTTCCCACTAAATTTATATCCCTACACTGGATTTCGGCCAATAATCTCATGATGGCAAAAGGTCTTGACAGCAATGGAACCTCAATCTACAGAGTATCGTAAATTAAATTAGATTTACTTGAAAAGTGTTCTGGAAGTTGTTTTTTTTAGATCATACATATCTACCGAAGGAGCATGGACACCCATTATTCTTAGACCGGACGAATGATTTTGTCATCGATTTTTCCTTCTCTTCTTTGAGCCGACACCCCCTGGGTCCCGTTTGAAGGAAACAGCAGGCACCGGTTATCCCTGCGAGGAAATTGTGTTCAATGGATATGTATTTACACATACTATTTTGGAAACAATTTCCACGTCTATTTGCTTCAGACAAGACAACAGATAGACGTTAGCCAGACTTTGAATTGATTTGCGAAGCATTTGGTCTGGTTAATTTTCAGACAATATACAGAATTACTTCTCATACAGCTGTCGTTTCAGTGGAAGGTTTTCTTTTTGGTCGCAGTTTTAGATATCACAGGACGACAGGAAACGATGTGGGAAATGAGAATTTGCAAGATTTCATGTCGTTTATGTTGTTACGATCCGCGTATGCGGATAGGTAATAATTTCAGTGGAATGTGTCTGTTTGTCTGTGTTTCTGTCTTTTCAGGCTATAACTTTTGAACTACCATAGCCACAAACTTCATTTTCAGGATACAGATACATCTTGATCATATCTGGGTCAAGTTGGGTTAAGGTCAAGGTCAAATGCAAAAATGACATATTTGATCTAACCTTTACTTCTGTGCTTATATTCCATTAAAACTTACTTAAAAGGCCAAGGTCATCTGAAGGTCAAGGTAATTTAGTATCATGATCAAATGAAAGGAAATTAATTTTCTGCTGACTGTAATTGTTTTTGTAATTTATGTGTTACACAGATTATACACCTTTGACTAAAGGGTATTCATGTTTCATGCCATTTCAAATCTCACAAAATCTCATAGCTTGACACAACTGGTTTTAATAGCACAGCCTTGCTTTGCAAACAAGAATACCTTTCAGTTGAAGGCATACAATCTGCATAACACATAGATTACAAAAACATGTATAATTGACAGAAAATTGATTTCCTTTCATTTGACCATAATATTGAGTTACCTGGACATTGACCTTCAAATGACCAGGACCTTTTAAGTAAGTTTTAGTGGAATATAAGCATACAGAAGTAAAGGTTAGGTAAAATATATCACTTTTAAAATTTGACCTTGACCTTGACCCAGTGACCTTCCTAAATATGATCAAAATGTATCTGTATACTAAAAATGAAGTTCCTAGCTTTAGTGGTTCAAAAGTTACAGCCTGTACACACACACAGAAACAGGCAGACATACAGACAGACCTGACTAAAATTATTACCTATCCGCATACGCGGATACTAAGAAGGCAGTACATTCTTCAGACAAACACACACACACACACACACACACACACACAATCCCAATGTCTCTCGTCAAAAATGAAGCAGAAAATTATATTTAATGAGATATACAACAGAACCAAATGAAAAGCACCTGCAAGTAAACTCAGTCATGTCAAAAAGTTTGCCCGACGTGTTTACGATAAAATAGGTCTAGATTTCCAGGAATCGCTTTTCCTAATATGTTTGACTGTCTCTACTGGGGCCTGGGAAACATAGTGACAGTTCAATTTGCTAAATCTGAATTGAATTATGTTTTTAGGCGGCTGTCTTTCTGCAAATGGACATAGAGTATGAAGAAAGAATGAGTTGCAAGAAAATTGGACTCTTCAACATGTTTAGGCTGCATGGGCTGATCGGAAATTCTTAGCGTATTTCTGGTTGAAACGTCAAACATAAGTGCTTTAATGAATGGGGTGATTTAACATCATTATCCCAAGAAGCTTTATTCTTGTTATTACTTCTGTATTTCGTCCTGCATCGCAGTTTAAACAGACTTACGTGACTCCGCGCAAAGATTTTTTAAAAAATATTTGTATTCAATTCTATACTTGTGATGTTGACATTTTTTGTTTAATTTGCTTTCAGGAAATTTGAAATCGAAAGTACAAAGATTTAACAGCACCCGTTTCCTTTTTTCATTCAATTAAACTGCGTGTAGAGCTACTACTAGTACAAGAAAAGGGTTTCCTATAGATTGAGGAAAATAGAGAGAAGCACTTCCTATTTTCGAAAGGATAGATGATTCTACTTTTAGGGCTGCGTTAGGTGTCCTACAGCTTAATTAGGGGCAAGAATGACGGTTGATAAGGTTTTATTTACATTGTTTATCAAAAGCAAAACTGATACTTACTGAGACATACAGGACAACACTGACCATCCAGTGTGACAGGATATTTACACGTTAAGTTTGGACATTGTTTAGGTTCACATTTCACTGAGCCACCCTGCAAATCAGAAAAAAAATTGCAGTTAAAATCACAGTAACTCACGCAGGGAAATTAAATAAACCGACACCATCTCAGTTGATATTGAAGTATAACCATATGCACAGCATGGGGAAAAAACCAGTATTTGAATTGATTGAAGGCAACAAGGCGCCTTTTAGTGAAGCACAGGAGCAGGAGTCCCAAAACAGTCCACCTATCTGCGCACAGAGCCTTATAAAGATTTAAGCTGAACATATACCCCGTGGGAAGTGGCGTGAATCTGTCAATATCTAGATTTTCTTATTCCCAAATCTTATCCAGGCCACCCAATCTAGATAATTCCTGTCTTGTTTTTTCTGTGTAATAGATTTCCTGTTTCAAAAGAAATTGTGCTGGACACAGTCTTTTTCCTTAGGAGGTATTTCATTCATGTATCCTGAGGAATCAATTGCATTAGACAATGTTTTAACGTTTCCAAAACTATCAATGATCAAAAGATGCTTAATGATAGAAAACTGGAACGGTTTCTGGTATTTCCCTCTTGATGTGAATATATTCTGATACCCTTGTGCAGCATGTCCTGTTACATATTCGATGATGAACAAAAACCCAATCTTAAAAATAAAAGGTACTGAACCCAACTGCTTTTTGTACAGGTATCTTATCAGAGTGGAATGTCCAAATTTCGAGATTTCCTGCCTACTGGTCTGCATGTTATTTATTGTTTGCGCAACTGATATTGAGCAGACACTAGGTGGAGCTACAGGAACCAACCCCATCACTTGGTAATTGTGCAAAACCTTCAAATGGCTATGTCAAGTATTTTAATGCTATTGTCTCATAACAATAAATTATCTCCCAAGGCATAAATCACACAACAAGATACACAAGAGGAAAACTAAATTACTTGTAAACAATGGAGCTGTGCTACAACATTTGTCACATAAACAAACTCCTACATGCAAACACGTATCTGTCTTTGTCTAGTTATAAATACTCAATTAATTTTTGGTTGTTTTTGTTTCTTTTTTGCCATGACCAAAGATACTAATCTTTTTACTGTATCAAAAAGACACAGTAAAGTTTTAGAAAGATCAACACAGAATATACATATCTGTCTACTAAGCAGGCCGATGATCCAAGAATATCGTAAAGAGGAGAAAACAATGATAAAGAGAAGCTATTACATTTGTCGTATTTCGATTGATTTTTCACAGGCGCCGCATTACAGAGATGGGTATTGAGATAATTTGACATACGCCAGTCACTGTATGTTATCAAGCACTAAAAAAGTTGATCACGAAAAAGCAGTGAAATGACTTTGGAATGCCTTCTTTCTAGTTTCTTTCTGTTTTGTGACAATGGTTGACGAAACTCGCAAGTCAACCTGATGACAAACTCTGCGTACCTGCCTGTGTGTGTATCGGCAACATTCGACCTTTTCGGGAACTTCTCAACCAATTACACTAATATAGACTAAGTTAATATTGTAGCAGGGTTATTGTCATTTATTTTAAAATCTGCTGTGAAAGAAACTAGAAAGAGTTTTCTGTAGTGTGGCCTGACATTATTTCTCTGTGGTCTGAATCCCACCGACGTGTAAAGTGGTATTTTTAGAAAGAAATGTAACGTATTTTCATTTTACAATTGTATTGTTTATAAGTACGAGACACAAGCTATAAATACATAACTGCAGCGAGTCTATGTTTATACATTTCTGAGTAAAGTGGATCAAATTCCTCATGTCAACAGCCACTAGAACCTTAAGAAGTACCTCACTCTTGTGAATACAATAACATTAAAAGCGGGAAAGCTTCCTAAAGCTGTGCAACAGATTTTTAGCGCCAAATAGTCCGTTCTCACTAACAAATGTAAAATACTTTCGTCATTAACTTATTACTTAACGTCGACATGTACTTGCCACCAGATATGTCTAATGTTTCACTAATCACATACATATAATATCATAGTTGACAAGACGGTCAATAATAACTGGTAACCTTTGCAGTGTCCAGTGTGAAGGATGCACTGAAGCAGTGTCCAGTATGAAGGACATCGTGAGGTACTGTCCAATATGAAGGACATTCTGGGACAGTGTACAAGTGGCATCAAAGTGGACAAGGCAGTCAATAGTAACACCGGCTGCATAACATTAGCAACTCCGTGCCTAAGTACCCTAACTGGTTCCAACTCTGAGGCCGTGTCCAATATGAAGGACAAATTGAGGCCGTGTCCAATATGAAGGATGATCTGAGGTTGTGTCCATCATGAAGGACGCTCTGGGGCCGCTAGTGTCCCATGGAACAATGTGATGTTAGAAATTGGTCCCTCGTGTTTACGATCCTCTCTCGCACAAAAACATGTGCTAAAGTTACACAAAATATTTAGAAACCACTACAGAATTTGAAAGCGCACTTCTCCAGTATTTTATATTTTAAAAAGTAGATCTGTAAAAGAAATATTTCTTTAAGCTGTAGAAGTACGTATCTGGTTACCACGGATTATTGAAGAAGACGATTATTTCTCATCCGCAGTGAACATGGCTGAAGTGTTTGAATTTGTATGTGTATGTTCCCCCACCCTATTCCACTTAGGGGTGCCGTCGCCTTCATACCCTCTGACACAGAGTGTGGGGGTGGCCTGGGAGCACGACGTGACACATGGCAATCACTGTTATGACTGTTGATCTTGCATATTAACTCCATTCTACCTTTAACCATTCCAGCATGCTGTCACTGAAGAATTAAATACCACCGCCTATGTTGTGCCATGGTAAATCGAAACGTACCGAGTAAACTGTGAATTGCCGAGCGCCTTTGTCGCGAGGTGCTTCACAAAAACGAATCGTGTCAACGTGTGCAATGAAACTAATTTGTCTTAACAGTAAGTTCACGGTTTCTTGTGTGTTGTCTACAAGTGATTTTACAATCAAATATGTTTAATATGTGAAACGTTCATCAATCATATCTGTTTATCAAGTACAATGAGTGTACTTCACGTTCAGTTCCCCTCGCTTTATCTGCGAACAGTAAATGAATGTTCTTGTTTGGTGGAATCGACTGTACAGGCCAATTTTAACAACGTTTACAGAACACTAGTAAACTATAAAGATGACACAGACCACCAAGGAATCACAGTTATTATTTTGTTTCGATCTATTTTGGTTGATGATGATATCATCGAATCCAAAATTAAGATCAGCTACTATGCAATTGTTGCCGTAACTAAGATCACGACAAGAGACTTTTAACGAATACTGCCCAATTTATGTAAAAGTGGCTATGTTTTGTTTGGTTTTGTGCACATTATCCGAAGATTAGCCGAATTGAGATCTGGCATTTGATTTCCGATTATGTCTGAATTAGCCGAGTCGTTCATATGTCATCAGTCTACAAAAGGAAGTGGTTTTATTAAGGACCCAAGACACTGGTGACATGCTGGTATGTCGAGAATGTGCAGATCACAGACGTAACTATTGAAATGAAGAAGACAGCCGGTTTCCGTAGTCTAGCCATTAATTTCATTATGTGAGCACGAATTAAAAATCCCCTTCTATTTAATCTTGGAATGTTTTTTGATACAGCAGAAGTTATCAAAACAACAAACACAACCAACTGGCGTCCACAAATGGCAAAAAGAGATGCTGAATTCCAAATGTTACTTGCACGGGGTTTTGATTACAAAAGCAAAAGATCAGTTTAACAAATCACAAATGTCACGCTCCTGTTTTCGTCTTCTGATTTACCTCTCTGACACAATTTCCACAATTATACTGTTGGTGTACTGAAACCACACCTGACTGCAACCAACTGTGTAATAAGTGCCTCATGACATAAATCAGCTGATTGGAAACCCACTTCACAGCACACACTATTTTTATTCATAATATTTACAACATACTTCCGTACAAAAACCTCCGTTTCAAGCGTATTTCTTTCTGTAAAATGTACGAATGCGAAGGACTACACTACGACCTAGCTGACATCCAAGCAGACTTAAAAGCAAAGGTAAATTAAGAATTGCATAATATTTATTCACCAACAGGTTTGCCTTTGTCGTCCACAGTATCTGTAGACATTTTAGACAACTTACTAGGCAAGCGGGGATACAAAACGTATTCATATTACAACCTATTTAGACCTGGAATGTGGAGAATCTGGAGCAGTTTTCAAGTCTACCTGAGGTCAACGACTTTCCGATTTTCTCTATTTTCGAGTGCGACAAGTAAGGACTTGACTTTATGTGCGTTTTTCTTTTGTAATTATTTCACTGGCCAATACAGGATATGATCAGGTGTGGTCCTAATATTTTTTTTAGATTTTGCCAAGTGAACAAAGAGTTTCAGGACGGATTGCCCAATTTCTGGTCCAGTGGACCCTCTATTATTATTTGGACCCCTACCTGAATATTACAAGAATATCAAGTTGAAATATGTAAGACAACTTACGGAGCACGTGCAGCTTGTGCAGAGGTCTGGGCTCCACGTTTGTCCGTCGTGATAATGTGAACCGTTAAAATCACAGCCTCTGGTGCACTCACAGTTCTCTACCTCCTCTAACCGCCGCTCTGCAGCTGTCAGCTGTGAAGGCCAAAAAGATACAAGTGAAAGTCCGTTCACACAAAAGGGGAAAAACGTGAAAGAAACATCGATGATAAATAGGATGTCACTACTTTAAATGGTACAACATTAAAAGGAAATTTTGGTTTCGTTTTGACAGAACTAAGTGGTAACTCAAAATGAATCTTTTTTTCTTATCAGATGATTATCAGTACCTGAAGTACATAGATCACGTTCACATAGCTAGTCGAAGCAATAGTTTGTGATTTTGCTCTAACTTATTTGTGGACGAGAAAGTAAAGGCTAAGTTTCATACCTTTTGTGTGAGTGTGTTGATCTGAGATATAAGCATCTCTATGGACTGCTCTAGTCTCAGGAACTGACTACATGTAGGGCAAGCTACAATATCAAAAGTATATGCATAACAAATGGGAGACTTCAAAAAATGTAATACAGTCATAAATATCCAATTCTCAAACATCACAAGTTGTCACTGGAATTCTAAATCATTCATATTTCTTTTTTAAAAAAAACGAAAATGAAATTACTTGTAAACAAGAAAGTC
>JBCAUG010179461.1:0-19865 GCA_038406175.1 Haplosyllis leylae | reverse complement strand
TTGTAAACGAACTATATTTTTTTTGCGAAACTCATACTGTAAACTCATACTCATACTCGCAAGCATCGATCACACCATTAATAACGGGAATCGACAGGTAAGATTTAGGTTCCGATAATGCGACTTGAATCATTGTAATTAATGTTACTTCAAAATAACTTGCTTAATCCATGTGATCAACAGCAACGTGGGAAAGTGACTGAATAACATCTCCGGCGTAGTAAGATACCTGAGTACACGAGTACCTAAAACAACTGTACGTAAGAATAGTCTGGCGTAAATAAAACGGGCAAAACAACAACCTGACCACGTTGACTTCTGTTAACCACCCGAGTACATCACTGTGTCGCTATCTTAAACCTCCTGGTCTATTGATTCCATTGAACCAAAATTTTCTCGATTCCATACGTTTTTGGACAGTTTTTGGCAAAATGTTGGGGCCCCCCAGAGGATCGACGTCCCCTACGGAGAATCCTGGATCTGCCATTGTAGTTAATGCCTGTTAGAAGAAATCTTTACCCCTTGATAATCTGTTGCAAATTTGAAAAAATCAAAAACCATAAACGGGGCGAATGAAACGTGCTCGTGGATTTGCATAGAGCTCTTGAACAATCTAACATTATTGCTTTCAAACAAAATGTTATTTGTTCCAAATGTGTGCAATCGAAGATAACAATGTACAAATTGAAACAGGAACCCCCAACATTCAGTGTCTTAATTTTTGTAACATCTTTATTAAATAACGAGTGAACTGAAGACGAACATCACAATCTGCTCTGATCATCAGTGAATATTCTCCTTCAAACCTAGTCTGCTTCTTATTCTATGATCCCAGTGCTAAGTTTATTATTAGATGTCAAAATTTTAAAATATTAATAACTATTTTATCGTAGCCTCGGATTAAATTTGAAATGCACTCAAAAGTAACTGTTACTGTCTCCTTGCACATGAGAAACTATTCCTTGCTGACATTAAATCTTCTTGCGGTCCTTGTATCATTTATCCAAACGATCAGACAAACTACGCCTAATACATCGCTCACAGCTCAATATTTGGACAATCACCAGTTACCGATTACTTTCAACGGCCGGTCGCTCTCGTCATTAGTGCTTTGAAGTTTGTGTGATAAATGCAATATCGGATCTGGAATAGGAGGTGAAAGGCGTGGCCTACACACCAGCAGTCCATAAAACCTCTCAGGTGATCAAGGTAAATCTCATGGGTTTTGCTGTCAAAAATTATGTTGTCTTACTGTAATTTACAGCCAGAAAGGATATTTGATAAAGCTTCTTTATTCATAGTACGGAATAACAAAGGAAAAGTTCAGAGCTGCGATAAAGCTTAATAAGAACAATTCATTAGACAGCTGACGAAAAGAATACCCACACCTAGATCATTGGAAGGCCAACTAGGCAAATTTGTATCCGTGTGAGAACAGACTTCGACGTAACAAAAACGTATAGTGCCTCCCTTCCACTGCAAAAGTATAAGCAATACAAGCTACATTCAGTCAATGCCATTGTAAATTGAAGGCAAATAGTTATTGACATCCGAGGACATTCAACTGTTTGACTTAAATGGCCGCAGTTTATAAGATGGGTCGATACGACAAAAGGCCGTTGCAACTGGACAGGGCAACTCTTATTTCCTGTGTGCTCCATTTTCTGTCACAGAGGACGTGTCTAGTTACTCAATAAGGTAGCGGCTTTGCAGTGTTCATTGGCAGCAGAGACATTCTAAGTAATTCCTCATGAGATGTCCAGACATTCTATGTGCCTCCATCAATCTTCAAGTCTTAAGGCTACCAAGACAATATTCTTTCATTCATTTTTTATGATCACTACACCATTTCGCTATTTCAGAGGTAGTTTCGTGAATCTTCTAACTTGTGACGGATGAGAGCATATTTACAGCAAGAAATAGCGAAATATTTTACGAGCAGATAAACTTCGCCATCAATCGTACAAACATTGTGGCTGTTACGCAAGGTTCGAAAAGGTTACTCAGTTCAAAATCGAATTATCAGAAAAACAATAAGTAATTTTTTAACCCTTGACATTTTATTTCACAATGAAAACCCAAACACAGCTGTTCAATAAAAATGTATATGAAAGCAGAAAAGTTACAAATTCCGCCATGAGCTTTCATCAGGAGACTCGTTTCAATGGCTCAAAGAATTAACTTCGTCTGCCAGTGCCCGGATTGGGATTCTGTGAAGAGGCCCTCCGTCACAAACATCACTGTTCAAAGATAATGGGTCCATGAAACATTAGTCGTAACGTATTGTAGCAGGGTTAATGGTGATGCCACTGCAGCTGATGACAGAGTATTCTATTGTTCTCATTAAACGATTTTTTACTGAAGTATGCCATCCCGGAACAGTCATTTCACTTTCCACCGATCATTTTCCTGAACTGCACCAGCAAATGGATTGTCATTTTGACAATGCAATTAATACGATTTTTTGTTTGTAAGCTAGTCTGAAAATTCCAAGAAATCTAAAAGAAATCACTTATTGTAATGTAACAGCTCATCACGTTTGGTTTGCTGGTGGATAGTTGGCATTTGAAAAGTATCTCAAATCCAAGTTTCACCAGACATTTTCAAATAGGCCTTATTAAGCTATTATACCTTTCAAAACAATTCCTACAGCTCTGCACAATGAATTCACCTGTACCTGTGTTAACACGGTATTCATCGTCCGCTCGTAATGCACAGACGTAATTTGATATCCAGAAGATTATCATCGTTCAACAAAACGAACACGGTATCCAAGATTCTGTGCATCGCACATCCAGTGAATTACTTAGATATTTCGTCATCAAGTCCCCAGCCAAATAAGGTATATTAATTACGATGCCAATCACTGTCAAGAAGAAAAATAAATCCATTCTTTCACATTCTTTCCAAAGCTGTCGTTCAGAAAATGTACCTTTTTGATCCACAAGCATAAAAGTTTCTTTGGAAAAAATTTGTTACAAATTGTCACTGCAAAATATCACAACCAATCAGAGCAAGATATCTTGTTCTGATGTATTATTGTCCATTTATTGTGTAATATTTTCACAGCCAGTCGGGTAGAAAAATGTAACAATATGTTGTTGTAACATGTTAACACATTTTCGTCACCTTTGTACACCAAAAATGTGATGACAAGTCAAAATGCAGTGGTGGCTGAGGCATACGTACGTCTCACCGCCTTTTCTCCACATGGAAAATAGTTAGATTCACCACCCGAGGTGAAACTTCGTGGAAGAAGTCGAAATATTCTCAACACATCATACTGAGTCCACATCCCAAGTTGATTTTTTCCGTTTTTTACCCACTATGTTCGTTTTTCCAAGGAAGATAATGTTTTCTGTGTGATTCTGTTCGCGGGGGAGTGACAGGATGAGCCACCTAACATGTGCCCCCCCCCTCCCCCGCTCCTTCCCCCAGACCATGAGCCACTTGATCGCCACTGGACCATGAGTCACATGGCTGCCCCTCTCCCAGATCATAAGCCAGCTGACCACCCTGGGGGGGGGGGGGTGAGCTATCTGACCCACCCCAGCTAGGGCTGGTCTAGAATGATCAGTAAGCCTAGAATGGGTCACCTGACCTACCCCCTCCCAGTTCGGTAAGGATGAGGGAAGGGGCTGGTCAGTATGTCTCATAATTACCAACCATGTACGCAGCACAGGGGACGATAATGTTTTCACTCATGCCTGTGATCTTATTTACAGAAGGGGTGGGCCCTGTCATTCCCCTCCCCCAGACAGGTAGGTAGGTAGGTAGGTGACCTTCCCTACCCTCTCCCCACACCACCCCCTGGCCATGTAGTAAGGTGACCTGTCACATCACCCCCTGGAAGTACCAGGCAGGAAGGACCAGTCTGGAAGGAGGCCCCACCCCCTTGCCCTCCACCCCAGCTGGGCTTGGTCTAGCATGATCAGCAAGTCTAGGATGATCAGCAAAGGAAAACCAGGGACAGGGGACAGTGGTCCGTGTTGTCTCGTAATGTTAATGTGAGGCTGTCTTGTGTTGATGTGGGGTCTTTCTTGTTTTCCCGTAAATTTTGTTTTTTATAAATAAGGAATTGAAATACGCCATTTAGTGGATCTCACATTACTGTCCTATGATATTGAAGAAACTGTACAAATAAGACTGCTACCTTACTTCCTGCAAACAGTAACTAGTAACCAGTGACAAAGGTAATATTTTTACGGAGAAGTACACTGTGATAGATAAGGACATCCTCGCACTGACATTCCCATCTTCTCGTTCTCAGTACTGAGCCAACAATGAAATTCGTCGAACAGAAACCAAGTATTGAAAGTGACATAAAGGCCTTGTATTTTGTTCAATAACAACAGAATCGGTCAATATGTTTGACCAGTTAGGCATATTTGTTTGCTGGACAATGGTAACCACAATATTACGATTCATGAACAGACTGCACCATCAAGCACGAAAGACTACGGACTCGTTCTTGTTCTCGTTCTCACCTCACTTACATGATGTAGCAGTCATATTTGTCAAGAGAATGGTATTTGGTAGTAAAAAGTGTCTGACAATATTCCAAAATCTCAAAGAGCCCGCACAATTGAGTTTTTTTTAAGTTTGAGCAATTCGGCCAAATCTGACAGATATCAAACTGAATTTCAAATCTTTGCTTTCGCATGTTTCAAGTATTTATTGAGGTAGTTGTATTGTAGCAGAAGTCAGTCACTGTAAATGGTCATTATCTTTAAATTTTAAAACAGAAGAATGATTCAAAAGTACATTTTCTACATGCCAGATACGACATGTAGAATGGCACCTCACTGCATCCCTGGAACCAAATAATTTGTATATACGGGCGAACACTGGTGATTGCTGTCTGCATCACAAAACTTTTCAAAATGTGACGTGCGCGGGAAGTAACTTTTGAACGGAAAATAATGTTCTCAAACACCCAAGAACCTACCTGTATGGATATGGATGACTGTAATCTGCAGAAGACAACGAATATGAGGTAATATCCTTAGTGTCCTTACTCTTGATATGAGTTGCTTCTCCGTTTTGTTTGTCGTTACGTGTCTCTTCCGGGTCCTTATCCCTGGATGTATTTAGGACATCATTTTTAGCTTGGTTTCCGTAAAATATCTGACGTAAAGGATCCATGAATCCGCCTCCTTCAGGTGCAGACGTGTTTCCACATCCGCACGAAGCTTCTGCCATTCTTGATTTATGATTAACCTCGTAAGTTTCCCGTAATTTTCCTCCCCTGCACCTAAAAATTCAGACTCGCGATTCTCATATGAGATTCAGAAGCTCACTGACATTCATCACAAGGACAAATCCAAGTCAGTATTAGTTCTGAGCATTCTGTACAAGAGACAATACATCTGATTTAGTCTCTTTAATTCACCTCAATCCTCTGTAAATTCTACTTTGATGAATAATACCTCTTGATTTTCAAGACGTAGCTCTCTAGTATATCTTGCTCTGCCAGGTTTAATCCTCCCACTCAAGAAATAAGGTGCTTTTTTAAGGCAGCTTCAATCTAGCTGCAATTTTAGCTTTACCGCCTTGACTGCTGTGGTTCCTTTTTATCTGCTTCAGATTGTGCAGCTTCGTTCCGTTTCTCCGTTTTGAATTGCCAGTGTATGTTTACGATTTGACACAAATATTTACTGGCGAACGATTAAACTCTTCTCCGCGCAAGATTTTTTTTCGGTAGTCTTCTATTTCTTTCTTTTAGATGTCCTGTGGAAACTTTATTTTCTGAAGCAGGTCTAAAATAATTAGTCCAAGAACATACGCTCTTTGGTAGTGTTTCTATTGTGATATGATTTTGTGTGTCAACTGCACGCAGTGGTGATTCCTCCAACAGTGAATATTTGTGAATGTTCGTGCACCTTTATGGTTCGATGTTCAATTCTATGGTTCAAAGTTGTATCACGCCATGTATGGTTCTAAATGTCTTTTATCCGACACATTTGAAGCATGACGTACTGGAAGTAAACAGTCGCTTAAGTTTCCAATTTCGAGCAGCTGTGGTTTCTAGTCTGGCAAATATTCCAAAAATTGTCTTCGATGCTCAATTTTATGGTTCAAAGTTGTATCACGCCATGTATGGTGTATCTTTTATTCTACACATTTGAAGCATGACGTACTGGAAGTAAACAGTGGCTGAATTTTTAAATTTCAAACAAATGTTATATCGAGTATGACTTTGGTAAATAATTCCAAAAATTGTTGTACTGTTGTACTGTTTAATGTGACATTATATCTCGACTGCACGATACGAAAATTTCAACCATGGCCGGACTTCGCATTTTTCTTAAGTGGATCTTGACATTGATACGTATGTTTAGTTGATATCCTGTTTGGTGTTGATATTGTTGTGAGTTGACTGTGCAATAAATGTCAAGATATGATTGAGTTTCAAGCCACAATTATAATTCACAAATATAGGACACAATGGTACAATATTCACGAATGCCTTCCAGCAAATGTAGCAGCAAAACGAGTAATGGTTAGCGGTTTCTCTTTTGCATTATTCGCATGTCCTCAGTTTGGCACGGTAAATACCTGGTTGTGCTCTGATATGGATAATGTGTCTCTCTCACGTTGGAAGCCTGTCACGATGTCTTCTGGTCTGAATTCTATTTAATATTCTTCCAATTGTCTACCTTCATTGAGAATGAGACTGATCGAAGAATGTTTCCTAGAACGGATTTCTTCTTAAGCAAATTCCTTTCCTTTTTCTGTGATGGGTTTTACTTGTTCAGCTGTCAATTATATACCCGCCATCAAAGTTGATCTCTGTTTACACACAGCTACAGCTATGTTAAGAAATTCAACTTGTGATTAAATTAAATGTCTTTCGCTGTAAGCTTCAGTGCCTATTTGCTCAGCGTTGAAATGAAAGTCCACTTTCTTCATGAAAAGTCTGCAGATCACGCCTATTCAACTTTTGTATCTTTAAATCTGTTTTGTAAGCACACGATAGTCAGAAATTCGTCACTGTTGCCTATCCATAGTCAGCATATCAGGCGAGTACCATACACTAGGTCCTAGGAGGCACAATGCCTTTCCCATTACCTATCTTTTATGTTGTACACGATTTTGTCATGCATTTGACGATACTGATAAATACTTCTGTTGGCTGTTTAGTGCGCTATCAGAGATAAGACCTTCATCTGACGAGATGCTCTGATTTTGAGATGATAAGACAAGTCTTTTCATTACGTTGGTTTTCAAAGAAAAATATACTCAAAAACTGCGAGACAAATTTTCTTGTCTACTGTTAAACATGGATGTGACTTGTTTTCCCAGCAAACTTACGGTAGCTGTTAATTAATTTTGTTCAACTTTGTGTAGTACTACCACCACCCGAGAATCCCGATTTGTGTCTACCTTGACATTATGTAAACGCCGTTTCAAGGTGTACTGTAGAGTCTATTACACAGACTGACATTGCGTGTTTTGCACTCACTTTCTGTCGTTCAGTTTAATAAGTTCTATTCTCCTGTCACCAACAGATCCTTCACGGAGTCCAACTGCATCAGTACATCACGTTGAACCTTGTTTCCAGAAAGATATCAACATTCGCAAAATTATTCGTCCCTACCCGACAATGTTCTTGGGATTTCATGTTCAATGTTCGATTGCTTCACGTTAGTCACATGATCAGCCTGGAAACACAGCAAACAGTTGCTGCATGCTTCATACTGGAGCGTGCAATACAGGTCATTGCAAACAGCTTTCAGAAGGAGTGAATCTCCGCCATTCTGACTGAGGATGCTAAAAGAGGACATCAATACAACTATGAGGCTTCCAGTAATGCATTTCTAGGTACTCAATGTAGTCACTAGCATCAGACCATTATTTGAGTGACAAAAAAACTGGATAAAGAAAATTTTAAGAATATGCACCTTGATTTGAAATCAACCTAACCTTCAAATTGTAGCATACACCCGAATTCGTATCTCGGTGTCAATGGAACCTGGACTCGCTTTATTTCACTTTCCTACAAGCAAAGTCCCTGTTTAAGCATTTGACGAAATTCTGGATCTGCCACCTCACATTAACATTGCCAATCACGAAAATGCATCGATGCAGGGAACCTACATAGTCGTTCTCGAGAGAATTCGCTTCTCTGCACGATTCAGCTTGAACAAAGTCAGAAGCATCATACCGAAACAACGCACTCAGCTGGAATTCGTGAATGTTGAGTATTATGTCTAGTGTAAAGGACAGCTATCGTCGGGGAAAGTCTTTATATGTAATTGACTTAAAGACACAGTTTTTGTTGTATCTTTCAACATACTATTTCTTTTTTTTAAAACAATTTTCGGTTGACTTGTGCCTGGTAATACAAAAGGTTGCCATTTTCTTCCTTTCTTTCTGTAAACGAACGACCATGCTAATAAAACTTTACTGGAACAGTACACTAAGAATTATGATACATAATATCTTTCTTATACATGTACAATTTGAATTTGAAATAGTTCTACCTACCAACACCATAAACAATGACAAGATCCCCGTGATCCAGAATGAAGCAGCATCCGTGCTGCGAATTACCTTGTCAGGTTAATAATTTACAGAGACCGATAAGAATAAACCGAACACAGTACCGAAGCTGAGTATGTACGTTACCATTTTCATCTAATGTTTAAATGTCATTCAAAACTGAAATTGAGCAACACAAACTGGTCAATGGAAAACGCAATGCAACTTCTCGTGTACACTAGATCTATATAGATGAAAGATTTTTTCATATTATTTATAATTGCATGTCAGATGCTAGAACAATTACGTTAACCAGTGACAGTCGGATTGATCCAAGGATTTCTTTTGTAAAAAAAGCCCTGGAACCAGTTAAAGATCAGCTGCTGCAGTTAAACGAAAATGGTACCAGACACAAACGACCTTATTTAACCGAATCCGTTGCCATGGGAATAACAATAGTATTTGCAAGAATGAAATATAAAATATAAAGCATTAAAATTGTTACATGTAATTTCAGCTGGCCGTGAGCACAAATCATTATCAAATGTGTAATTATACTGACGGGTTAGTACAATACAATACTACATGTATGTACTGCATGTTATGATTTTTCTGACACAGAAATATTAAATTATTCAACAAGATGTGTTACATATATTGATCCTAGAGAGACGAGGTGAACACTGAGCACCTCATATTATCGATATTGTTTACAGAAACAAAAGTGATTTTTGTAGACTTTGACTCAAGTTTGACATTTCAATTGGTCTACGGGCCGCCTCATCATAGATTCACATCGGAAACAAGAAAGTCCTCCTGCATAAACGCAAGAGGCATACCGTCCGTTGCGTAGCAAGTGCTCGTCATGCTGTCCTATCCTGGGGGGTACCCCATCCTTCACATGGTGGTGGGGGACGGGGTACCCCATTCCTGACCCGGGGGGTTATCCCATTCCTGGCCAGGGGACCTGGACATGGGGTACCCCCCAGAAAGGACATGGGACCAGTGGAACTATTATAGAATGGAGATGGGTTCCCCCCCCCCCAGGAAAGGACATGGGACCAGTGGAACTATTATGAGATGGAGATGGGGGTACACCCCCCCCTCCCTGTGGATGGACACACACCTGTGAAAACATTACCTTCCCGTCGTACTACGTACGCGGGCGGTAACAATCGCCTGTGGAGTTGATCTACATGATAAAAGTTCAAGTCAGTACCAAGAAGATCATGAAAATCCTATGCTAAAAAACGCATGCATCTCACCTACTTTGTGAGTTTTGTTTACAAAACACGTCATTTTACTTTAAAATAGTGTGTTAATTAATGTAACACAAGTTATTTCCTGGATAAGCAAAAAATGAAAACATGATATTCTCAATGTACACGGTCTACACCTAAGTCCTTGAAATACTTGTTTAAAATGTGTCTGACATGATTGTAATATAATTTCAAGGGCAATTTTCTTTCAATCCAAAAAACAGTATTCATGTGACACGAAAATAAACACTACCCAACGACAGTGGTGAGCTTTATTAGAACAAAATCGATTTAAAACATCTATTAGCAGACAGCAAAACCTTTCGAATCTCCTAATCCGTACTTAGGCCGATTAGCTTCCCAGATGCTCTCACTTTGAGTCGGGACAAATGTTCTAGGTCAAAATATCGATCATGTCAAACCCCCAGCCTGAATATTAACAATTATTAAATATTAAGGAAGTCAATGATTATAGGGATCTGAGATCCGAACTTGCCTTGGGCTCACTGAGGTGAATCTTTACCATTAAATAAGGTTTCTTCTCTATGATTACAGAGTCCAAGAGAAGATGAGAAGTTGAGATGAGTTAATGATGAGCGAGATGAGTTCAATGGCACAGCGGCCCACCCCCGTCATTGACTAAATGTAATAAATCTGCCGAAAGATTGAGGTATATAATAGTGAATACTAATGCATTTTTATCATTTCAGTGATGAGATCAGTAGTTTTAAAGACAACTGTAGGAGGCCATGTCTTCTTAAGTTGACCTAATAAATGTAAATGTACCTTCTTTACACTTTGGTATTGTCTTTGACTTTGGTACAAGAGCCATAAGCATTACCAACAACTGCTCAACATTTAACTTTTTTCTATTGAGAGTTTCTTTTTTAGCGTCACTATGATCTTGAAAACTTGAACAAATCTAGTTTTCAGAACACCAGTGGTTGGTTTAGTTCTAACTTTCGGAACCACAAATCAGAAGTTATGCTTTCCAGTTCTCCGTTTATTTGAAATAGAAAAAAGTCGATTGCCAGTCTCGTCTTAGTAGAAAGTGGAGATGTAACTTTTCTCCGTGGACATCGGTAAAGAAATCATTTACTGAAAATAATACATGTGCAAATGCACATCCTGAAACCAACTTCTTGGACATTGGCTGAATGACATTTTCTCCTGGAATGGAGTTACACCAATTATCCAAATGCAGGCGGTTATTATTTATGCAAATGTAGTAAAATAATAAACTGACCTGGAATTCCATACGGATAGCTCTTTGGTTGAATCTGTATTTTCTTTAGCACTGTTGTTGGCGTCGCCTGTTTTTTGTGTGACAAGACTGCTGGGTGTAACCGAGTCCGGGAGGCTGACCTGGAAGCTCTGGGTACTACTACATCGAGACGAGAGCGAACTCAGCTCAGCCCCGAGTCTATTTTGATAGGAACCGTTTTCTATAATTTCTTTGAATTCTGAAGAATCTAGAAAATAAACGTGTTACATACCCTTAGATATTTCTAAAGAAAATGTTCTTCCTAATACGGGAAGTTTAAATTAACACCCATTTATTTAATCTACGCCTCTAATTTATTACTTTGTGTAAGTGTAAGTCGCTTCGAGCTACTGCAGTTGGATTTTCATAATATCTAGTCCAGTGGCAACATCGTCACAAACAGTTGAGCGAGCGTAAATGTTTATTATAAACGCTGCATAGTTTGTAGCCACCAAACAAACCTAATCAATGAAATTGGCACAAACTGGATTCAGATACTAGAAGGTTGATACCCTATCGGGAGACGCATAAAAATCACGAAATTCCTTGGGTGATCACAAATGAACGATAATTCCATATTTGGAATGCTATTTAGACAAACCTTTTTCCTCTGTATCACAGTCGTAAAACTCATCACTGTCTTCGTCGTCATTTTCGGCGTACATCCTCTGAGGAGAACCGTGCGAAGCGCCGACACTTTTCTCCAGCTGATGATGTTCCTGCGCTAGGACGTGCAGAGCTTCCTGCAGAACCCGCGACTTCTCCATCTCCTGCAAAACCTGTACCTTTCTCACCTGCAAATAAATGATACACTACTGTAATCTGCCTTGAACTTTGCACCCTTTAGTATCTCTATTTAATAAAAAAATAGAATGAAAGGTTGAAGACCTTTCAAATTAGTAACCTCCGTATGTCAGTTCATGGACAAACAAAATTAAAATAAGTTCCTATGTTTAAACGAACTCGTACGTGCATAAAAAACGATAAATTTATATCAGAAAATATTGACAATGACAGGCTTGTAACATAACATAATTTTCATTTATTTACACCATCCGCAACACTACAAAAAATTTATTAAAGCCGAATGGATATTGACTTTTGAATATTTTACATGGTGAACAATCAAGTTCCGTATATTGTTGCCATGAATTAAAAATTCCGATTGCTCAGCCCGGAACAGTTGACGTTGATTTTATTTTCTCTCAGGATGAAAGAAACATCAGCTTGAATCCTTAAAATCAATTATCTTTCAGACAAAATTCAAAAGGCTTATTTGAACATTCTAGTACTTTGTTGTAGCGGAATGCAATGACCACTTTCTATATGTGCACACTATTGTATCCTATATTATATTAACAATTTATTCGGGGAACCATCTTTATCGTTGGAATGGCCAACCTAACTCTTGAACTTTGTCCACACTTGCCCATCAGTCGTGCTGTTCTTCATTTGTTTTCCTAGTCAACACAAATCCTACGCTGTGGCTTGTTGAAAAACATTACAGTCATAACCAAACATGGAATTAATCACAAACATGGTACTTCATACATATTTTCTTTAGTTTCTGGCCCTTGGGCTGTTGCGATTTGCAAATCACTGGTAAACAAAATCATTTAAGTCATACGTCAATTCCTGTAAATAGCAGATTGAACCGTTACGAACAATTCATGTCACCTGTTTGTTCAATCAAAGTGAAATAAAAAATGACGTCGATAAAAATACGGAATAGTCTACGTAGTTTTATTGCTAACATGAAAAGACTTCAATTCATTACGTGTTGCTTTCATGGATTTGTTGCGTACGACACCACAAAATGTAAAATGTTCACATTATCAGAATGTGAAAGTGCAAAATATAAATGTCTGGATTACCATTGATTTTCTACGCTTACTCTGATATTTTGTACGGTGATAAAATAGTGTGATAAAATGACCAAATTTTGACCATACTATTTAGCCGTCTCACCTTTGTCTGCAGAACGTTGTTATGCAACGCATGGATATGTAAGACGAAGTAAAAAGACTGACACGGAATCTAATCCAAGTGCGGCAAAGTCGATATCTGCGTGATGGTACATTTACTGACATCATACAGCTTGCCATACAATATTAGACTAGGCCACACCTGTTACATTTTAAGACCATGTACTAAAATGCGTTAAATTTTTCTGTGTGAAACTGTCAATTCAATACACCTACATGTTCAAACTTTTACCTTTGACAACTTTGGCAATTTTTTTTCTTTCAAATATAAAAGGAACAAAGGACTACTCACTCACGTGCAATATTTGTACTACAACATTCGATTTTCCTCCGCAAAGGAAGAAACGATCAATAGATAGATAAGGTTGTCAATGAGTGAGTACCATTACAGGAGGTCTCGTGACACGATGTTGCGTTAAATGGGTGGAAGTCAAAATGACAACATCGATTGACAGTTATGAACGTTAAGCATGACCAACAGCTGATACAAAGAATGGAAGTATCAAAATATTTTTCATATTTTACCTTTTTGGTAAAATTTGTACTAGATTTTGAAAGGCTCACTATCTACAGAGATGCATTGCACTTTTGAGCAACTCCTGTGCAAGTACTTGTCACCACTAATATGAGTCTTACTCTCCAGTGCCTGCATAACTCCCCCAACTATTCTGAAATTCATATCGGTGATTTAATGATATGCACCACTCAATTGTACAATGGTAATCCCGAGTCCATAACTGGTAAAACCTCAAAAGTCCAATATTTTTTTTGGGGGTGGGGGGGGGGTGGGTTCTTTGATTGTTATCCCGTACAAAAGCTCCCAACTACGTATGTCAGTGCACACGTGGGTGTGACCTAGTCTATTAAAACTGCCATAGCTACACTTTGTATTATCACTGGATCACTGGTACACTTGGATATTATCACTGAAGCCCCAATTACACGCATTCTTTGATTTTAGAAGGCGTCCTGGCACTATTTGCAATTAAAAAAGCATTATACTATAAATAGTAAATTTGAGAAAATAGTACAAATATAATTATTGCTATTTATGAATTTTTCTAATTTCTTCCTTTCGAAGATATTTTGTCTTAATAATCCTTTAGCAAACAGGCCTTTTATTGAGGATTTCAAGGAGCTGTGCATAGTGTATCATGGGGTAGGCACTCACCCCCCCCCCCGAGCCCTCGTACTATGTACGGGACGGTCAAAATAAAACACACGCACTCGTTACTACCTCGTTGCTACACGTACCCTACGAACGCAACATGTTGAATTTGGTTTCAACTCGTAAACTGCGCCTCAAAATTTTACAGTTACTGCCACCGACGTATTCGGACATTTCTTTGTATGACTGTACAGTTTTTCTCTTGCGCTGTGCACAAAATGTTGAAAAAGTAATATTAGCTCATAATTTCTATGGATGATATTCGTGTTGAATTTTTTTGGCTGAATATAATGCAGTGCATGTCGCTTACCTATTTTTCAGCTCCTTTCAGTCCAGGGGTAACTCGTAATTCCAAACCAACGTTCGAGTACTTTTCTTAAACTATATACCTTTTCAGAGACAAGTAAATGCGTCTTGACAATATCCAAAACAATAAGAGTATCGCTTGTAGACATCGCTTAGTCCGATGCACCTAGCAGATGTATGTCACCACTAAAGCTGCTCTAAGCTGCAATAATGCACAGATAGTAGCTTCCCACGAAATATCCTATTATAAGTTTTTTGTGTACCACCAAACAGCTGGCGTACAACATATATTATTTGGGTTAAAACAACATAATATTCCAGGATTCACTGGGATGAGAACGATGCATCTACGATAAGAGATTGTTTATTTCACTGAACTGATTACAGTCTGATATTTTTACACCTGTCGTTCACCTAAATTTGCTTCATTCTTTGAGGGAGGTGCTCCATCTCTGCCTCTGCCAGCCTCTGCTTCTGCCAAATCATGTGACAAAAATATTTCCCAAACTGTTTTACAGTTTAGGAAGTTTTTTTACCATATTTGGCATCTTTGATGTTCACACATTAAAAAGTAGTTCTTGTTTTTTCTCAGTTTTTCTATAATATAATTGATGAACCTTCACTGTTATTTATAAAAACTAATTGTCTGGAAACTAGAGATCCAAATAATGTGTAGTATAGGACATGGATCCAGGTAAAATAGTTCAGCATGTATTTTCCCAGGCTTGCTGGAACTACTTTCACATGAATATGTTAAATAGCAGCCAATGATACTAGATCAACACAGTTTGGGAAGTATTTTGTACAGTTTAGGAAAAAGGGAAGAAGAAAATAGTTCCTAAACTGTACAGTTTAGGAAGTTTTTTTGTTTTGGACTTGTTTCTACAGTTTGAATATGTGTATGTTGTGTTTTTTGGTTTGAAACAATTAAGGAAGACTAGAAATGCATATGCTGTCTGTAACTTGAAGTGGAATTTCATTTACTAGGTAAATATTGACAAAAATTGTTTTGGCAGAGGCAGAGATTTTCATAAATTGGCAGAAGCAGAGGTTGGCAGAGGCAGAGGTTAAAAAGTATCATATTCTTTGGGGGAGAGAAGTTTTAGGACTAGTACGAGTTCTGACTTCTGATTTAGAGTCCTGGGGACGCGCGACAAACTTCGTTCCGGATTGATTAGGTCCAGGATTCCGTCCTCGATTCGAGCTGGATTCTCGCAATGATACTTGCCTCATCTACAGATTCTTTTGATTGCAGTAACAGAAAAATTTTCATACAAAAGAAAGAATAATCAGGGCCTACATCTTATCAAATAAAGGCACAGAAAAGATATTAACACTTGCACATTGTAATGAAAAGAGAAGATAGACTGATTGATATTGGTCTAAGTGTCAACTTTGGAAAAGGCATCTGATTTTTGCTACAAATTTATAAGTGTTTGAATCAATGAGACATCCACTGTCAATCTTGCCACAAAGCCCTGAACTGCTGGTTACAGGCAAGATTACATAAATGAAAATCACTTTTGAAATTCCAAACAAGTTTGCAGATGTCATGGTTAATTGTCCTTAATACAATAACTTAAATAGAGACATATTTCTTCGCATTTACTTTCACTTGTACAACATTGCAAGCATCAGAGCTAAGGTATCAGCGCATCTATGCCTATGAATCTTGCTGACAAAAAGTTACAGATGGTATCAGTCTTCCTACCGAATGTCAATGAGTTTGCCTCGAAACTGGTGATTTAAACTAGTGGCACTAGAACACTAGCGGGGAAAAATCTTGGTTGTGCATCTTTTTTTTTGCATAAATTTTTTGGAGGACAAAAAAGTATTTTTGTGGGGCCTGTTTTGTACTTCTGGTGACGTCTGCCCTAGATTTCAAAGCCAGAGTGGATCCCTCGTTTGCATTCTTTGTTGCTTGCATGCAATGTATTCCTCAGATTCACTGGTGTGACACCTGCTGACCTCCTGGTGGCTTGCATGGCAGCCAAGCCTTTTCAACCCACATACTTGTAGATCATGTATCCAAAAGCATTGGTGGGGGTTTGAGCCCACTACCGAGCGTGCCGCAGCACAACGCTCTTGGTTGTGCATCTTTACCATTGTCACTATATTTCAGACTTAATTTTTTTCATAATACATACATGTTTTTTCTCCTGAACACTAGAATTATTTAGCTCTGAATGGTACAGGACCTACCCTGTAGACAACAATTCAATCATGGAAAACGAAAACTACTGAAACTGAGGTTGTTTTTGTACTACTATACGTCCTATTTTTTGCTACCTTTTTGGATACATTTTTACTCCACGGACAAGCGATCAACCCTTCGAGTGGAATACTTATTTTTTATACCACTTGCACTTTGTGCACTCGACATCCAGTGTTGGAGAAACATTGCTCCCTGATTGGGCTTCTGGTTGAGTGGGGTAGGGGTGAGGAATTGACAAGGTGGCATGTGTGGATGAGGGTGGGGCCGTACAACAAACAAGAGACAAAAATTCTCTTGTTGTATATTCTACTGCCCCTAAATGCCTCCTTGTCTGTTTCTTTCGCTCTTATATTTTACCCCTTGACTTTTCGGTATTCGGCATCTTGAATTTTTCGTTTTGTCGTGTAATTATAAAATGAAAATAAAATAATACGATATCACAGGTTTATCGATGATTCAGCTGATCAGGATCTAAGATCGAAACGAAACTATCAGAGCAAATCATAGCAGTGGTCACCGAACTTAACGAACTGGTCCATGAATGTGCAGATCTCCAAAAGGGGGTACTTTATTTATTAACAACAGAGTTAAAAACTATTCACCACTCTAAAAGAAATCTCAAATACCTTACAACAACTACTTTACTTGTCTGGTAGGCTTCATAATTTCTTAGGTCACACGCTCCCTTGTGCATTTAATTTAGCTGGTTCATATGACCAACGAGTTCTTCGATATGAAATAATCTGTTGCTTTTTTCTTTTCAGATCAAACAAAACCGAATTTCACTTGCAAACTTTGCTTGGTGTGAATGTACATTTTGGTCTTATGTCACACTCCTTGAACAAACCAAACATCAGAAATTTTTGCAAGTCAAAATACTTCGATGTAATATTCGAGTTAGATATTGTTATTTTTATGCTGAATCCTTGTAAACATGGATAGATCTTTTAAGTAAAACTGTCAAAGCAAATATGACTCCAAGAGTACAGTGAAGTCGCTTAGAACGTCGTTACGACCGTCAGCTACAATGTAGCATTGCACTTGACTGTGCCTCAAGTTCTCTGGTCAGTTTATGTAGTTTTCACATGCTATTCAGTGCTTCATCAAAATGACCCTCCGCCCCCCCCCCCAACAAGGTAACAGACCGCCAAATATCACGCTTTTCAGTTTACTGCTTACATATTGATATGCTGTTGATTTTACAAATATTTCTAAGCCTTTCCTCTGCGCAAGCAGTGAACTTTCTCATCAGATTTCGTCGCATGACCTTAACTTTTCAAGAAGTTACGTAATTTTGTATTTTAATCGCATTCATAACCTGTGACCTCTTCACTTCTTGCGCACATAGTTTCCGTTTACGTAAGGTCCTTCCCACTCTGGTGACCCAAGAGGATTGACAAAAGCATCAAATCATGGCTTTGAAAATATTTAATAGCTCTCGGAGGTTTTTTTTTTCCAAATATAAAAAGGGACAAAATCAAAGGCAGGTTTTCCCAATTTCGTTGTCAAGTTTCGACTACAGAAACCAGTGCAGCTATAGTTGATAAACATACATCTGAACACGACTGAACAAACCAACTAGTGTTCATTTGTTCATTTCCGATTTGTCGGAATATGTATGGAATATGGTATATGCACACTCAAAATGTTGTTAGTTATTATTTAACAGCCAGTGGTGACTTTACGAAAGATTACCTTGATTAACTTCAGATAGGCGTTGAATAATGAAATTTGATGATACAAACGAAAATAAAATCATACTACATACCACTTAAGCTTTATTGTGTAAAGTGAAGATAAAAAACGCAACATGTGTTGCGCCGTTATGTCTATGTAATGAACTGACCATAAGTGACTATTGCGTCAAATCTGTGGAATTTTAAGTAATAGTTGTCCAACAAACCTTTCTGCTAGCTATTGTCAGCATCAGTGCAACAAGGTAAACATCCTGTTTGTAAAATCAAAATTCACTTCAAACTATTTTTCCTTTATATTTTATCCCCACACAGTGAATTGTGATTATGTGTCTCGTGATTTTTAGGTTACGTTTTGAATATTTTGCTATGCAAACCATGTCCTATTGGACAAAAACATCTCAATAATACTGTCAACAATAAACACATGCTTAGAAATATGTAACAACAATGACTCCTTAGTGCACTTGCAAATGGGACAGAGCAAGCAAAATAAAGATAAACAAATGTAACCAAATTGTGTAGGTAACTAGCTCATTTATTTGCGCAGAATTGAATGCTAATCTGCTAACTGACGAGTATTACTTGAATTCTTCCACACCGGTACTCCCTGAGAGTGCCACTCAAAAGACTGTCACGGAATTCAGACATATCAATCTTCCTGTCCATAAGGATGATTATGAAAGTTCAATTTTGAATATTTTGGCCATTAAAAAAACTCATTCCGAGTTAGGCCTGTTGGAAGTATCACTTTATTCAGTGTCATTCAAAAATAACAACTTCCCAAATGTTGCTATCGTATTCGAGTTTTGATATCACCACTTAATGGCAATATTAGTTGCTGATATAATCATGAATAAGCATAATTGGCCCCTACAGGCCAGTACACCTTCTCAAGACCTCTGTTTTCTCCGAAGTATACAATACAACAATACTTACTGGAACACTCCTTAAACTATCCCAATGATATCCAGAAAAATATCCTAAAATGTGTGATGTGCTTTCGTGTCTGGCACAAAGAAGGAACTGCTAAGTTTGTCTGATCATAGTCTCCATATACAAGACTGAAAGTCACGTTTTTACGTCGCCAAAACTCTGCACTTGGGAGAATTAGTGTCATCTAAGATTTATGTTTGATGTTAAAATCCTGATCTCTTGTACAAATCGTCACACAAAATCAAGAGAAGGAACATCAGAACATGATCTTCCTTTAACCATATGAGACGGTTTTGGCCAATACTTTAAAACACGTGACATGCGAAGACCTAGTTTTCATGGCATGGTGCCCAAAAATCAGTGTTGCGTGGAATAAACTAAGCCCAAAAAGGAACACATCTGATACCACGCACAATGTAAAAACACGTCACATGTCAGTGAATGAGGCAGCGCACTTTAAAAGACGCGCACTACATGTTGTAAGGGAAATAATGAGGAACACCTTTTAAAACAATGCCTGCCTATAATAATTAAGCTAGCTAAGATAAAACAGT
>JBCAUG010179350.1:0-19866 GCA_038406175.1 Haplosyllis leylae | reverse complement strand
ATACCATTGTATGAAACACAATTTGATTGACAGGTGAACAAAGAAAAGGGTGCCGATAGGAGATTCCCGTGGGATTAGTCTGTGAAAAACAGGGCACTGAAGGGGACTTGTCGAGGGATCACACGAGAAATTGACTATAAGTACGTCTATTGAACACAGTAATGAATCAGTGGGGGGAGGGGATGGGCTTTTGTTTGGAAAGTTCCCTTTCCAGTGTTGCAACTCTGTAATGGTCAAAAAACAGAAAAGAAGACAGTTGACAACGGCCCGGTCAGACAGCAGTTGTTCAAAATTTATTTTTGACAAATTTTTTGAAAAAGAAGAAAGTTCCTCAGTGTAGAATAATTTGCAGTTCAGTGTGGTACTTCTATTGTGTATGTGTAATGTTGTAATGGTTCAGAAATATTCGTCAAAAAAAGAAAACAAAATTTTGAAACGAAATTGGTAGGTAAATAACTCCATTTCAATTGTCGTCTTGTTAAAGAATATGGCAGATCAAAAATGCTATATTTGTGGCTGGGAAGAATGACAGTGTATTTCAAATCTCTTATCAAACAAGGCTTTCCTGAAAGACTCGAGGATTTAACCTACAGTTGGGTCCCGCGAACTTATTAGGAAATGACGTGCACATACATATTTTATTCTTTCAAACATGCAGTTGTTTCTGTCCTGGCGTTCTTTGATGCCAGAGAACGCTGCTATGTTGGTGACGTTTCCGCGGTCGCTGTGCGTCAACATGTGGCTTAACAAATTTGTCGTCTTTGTAAACGAAGTGCACTCAGTGAATTCGCTTTTCCCGACTGTACGGGAACACTACACATAGAATTGTTCTCATTGAGAAGTGATTGACAGACGGGATTCAAAGTGAATTGTTACAGAGATCTCTTAACCTTCGTCTATTGTTGACCTGTAGTTGGCAGAGCCACGTGAAATACAACCGTCAATCTCTTGAGCTTATCGCTGGAGACAAGTGCGGAATAGTGGCGCCCAGTGTGTTTGTACCAACAGACTCGATCATATCCCTGTTCCTTACGTTTAAAATTTAATGTAAGAATGTTTTTCCTGAGAAAGGAAATCGGCTGATTTTGAGACTTCCAGATTTTGTACAAAGATATTTTTAGCTTGTTTAATGGTTAAGGTCCGTTCATACTGAGCTCAAGCGACAGCGACATGGAATTTTTCTCTTTCTTAAGGATGGTATGCGTGGCTAATAATGGCAACTATACCCATCTTTAGCGATGTGCCCTATCGCTAATACTACCACTTAGTATGAAAAGTACTTAACTCCTCCTTGTTCGTCGTTTCAAAAGTTTTATACTGGCAGAATCTTGTTTCAGATTTGTGAACAATCAACTCAGTTTCAAGCATTAGTAATGATAGTAATGTTACTTTTTTGAGATTTCACAAAAAGGAGAGACGGTAATTTGGCCATTTTAAAGAACAATCAATTTATGTAACAACACTTTTTATTGGCACTAAGAAAGCAATACTGTGGGTAATACAACGAATAATGAGTATGAAGAGGACACCGTTATCTCTCCAATTAGACTGGAGAGGGATCCCCACTGAAGACTAATTACAACTGACGATGATTAGCGAGAGACAAGCTAAAGTCTCTACAAAATGTGTAGAGAATGAATTTTTGTTAAGTATTTGTTATGTTCCGCAACATAACTTGAACTGGACATTCCAAAAGATAGTAATTTCTCATTGGATGTTGTTAAACACTTCAAATTGAAAAGAATTTGCATTCATACAAAAAAGTCAAAAATAAAAATATTTACAAGTTGATCGAACTGATTGTGAAGGAGATTGTTGGGCGTAATTGAGTAGCACAGTTTATTCTAATTGAATTGAATTGCCTCTAGAAATGTTTACTTTGGTAAACAGGGTAAAAGTTAAGAGCTAATTTTGGACACAGTTTGTTAAGATTAGCGATAATACTTGTCAAAAAGTTAAAAAAAACCTTTCGTGAACCTACATAATTGTGAAGATTTTTGTGTACTACTAAACAACTGTTACCTACTACCAATTGCTACAGTAAGTTCTCACCAAAAGTTGAAAATATAATATTTCAATATGGGGCAATGTCTATATTTAGATGAGAAAATGTGATAAAAAGCTTTGTGTCCCAAAAATAATCACTGATAATCTTCGGATGTTCTGCCTTAGTATGCTACGAAAAGGATGGTTCTGGATTAATTAAAATGATGTCTGCGATGTCACAGAATCACAGAAAAATCAAGTGGCATTCCGTTAGAACCAAGCAGAATTCCATTGACTCTTTACATTTGGCACCTTCATAAGCAATGACACATGTTTGATTTACAAAAAATGCCTTTTCTCTCCTTTTAATGACAGTGTCACCTGGATCTGATTCTTTTCTGCTGACAGAAAATGGAGGTGCCAGACCAAAAATTACATGAAAATAAGCGGGAACCCCAGGATCAAATCTGTACTTTAAGAGTCGCCAATAAATAACATCATACTATTATTTTACCGCTCTTTCTGTAGGTGCGCAGGAGATACTACTGCTCGCCCGGCGCACGGACATCCGTCGCATCTCGCTCGATACACCGGACTACACGGACGTCGTACTGCAGCTTGACAACATCCGCCACGCGATCGCCATCGACTACGACCCGGTGGACGGACACATCTACTGGACGGACGACGAGGTCCGCGCCATTCGCAGGTCCTACATGGACGGGTCCGGTGAGTAACCGCAGCAGGGTTCTTTCGCCAAGGGCTTATTCACACTGAACGTTTTCTGTGGCGTAATTCTTAGCAAGTCCGAGAAACATCAAATTACTTCCACACTATTGCACTGATCTTTTGTGCCTACGACAGGGTTAACAGCACTTCGATCTCCTCTGCCACGTGGTGGATCTTGCCCCAGGGAGATGTATTAATTCTATTAGTATCCGACATCGCTAACGCAGACGTGCCATGTGAATCAACCTTTGTATGGAAAAATGCACTTGTCTTGAACGTTGGACAACAATAAATGCACGCACTTTGAAACGTCTTATTGATGGCGGTGACTTATGTCCTCGCAGGTGAAGAAACTATCGTATCCACAGAAGTGGACAACCCTGACGGAATAGCGGTGGACTGGGTTGCACGCAATGTGTACTGGACGGACACGGGAACCGACCGCATCGAGGTGGCCAGGCTGAACGGGACGTCACGCAAAGTGCTAATATCCGAGCATCTCGACGAACCGAGGGCTATTGTCCTGGATCCCATGGGAGGGTAAGTCGTTACCGCTCGTACTTAGTTTACGGGAAGGCAATGTTTACAGTCGTGTCTGTATGTGCTTGGAGGGGGGAGGAGTGTGTTCTCTTGGCATCCTTGGAGATAGGAACCCCCACTCCCACTCGCTCCCTCTGATTCATCCAATTGCATCATGAGATAGAACCCCTCCCAGTCTGGTCCCATTGCCTGGAAACTATTGGCAAGCGGGCAGTTGGCCTTCGAGTGAAAGACTTTCTTGTTTTCGTAAGAGGCATATGCTGATGCCTGGCATGATAATATTTGAAGAGTTGACTTCAACAGTCGTCAACTTCGTACACTTATGCCATCTGTACATAGTTTAGTTCGGAAAAGTTTTGGCTTGATTACAATTTCCCAGGGTAGCATTGCGATTAGAAAAAGGAATGTTGGTGAAATCAGAGAGATTTCAGTTGCACATTGCTGTTTAAATTCCAACATTTGGAAAAATAAGATTGAGATCTCTTAATGCAAATGTAAAAAGTTCGTGTAAGGAAAAGGGTAGATTTGATACAATCAGTTAGCGGGTAGAATGTCAGGTCTCAGACAGTGAAGCAAAAAAGATGTAGCAACTTTAGATGAACATCACCCACTGTGAAGAAAATAAAATGTGGAGAAAAGAAGAAAAGGTTGCGATAAATACGCTAAGATTTATTAACCCATTGAATTGATATTGTATTAGATTCCCAAGCGATTTGCGAGTAAGAGTCTGAGGAAAAAAACCTGCGCCTTCAGGTGTAGAACACAATGGATCTCGGTGTTTTATGATCTCTACGTTTGTATTATGGAAATATTAGCTGCACAAATCCGCATTTATCTCGTTACTCTGCAGCAACTAGAATCCTTTAGATTTCAGTAAATTATAGTTTTAATTGAGACTTTAATTCAGTGATATAAGAATTACTCAGGATTCTCAAACATTGTATTCTCTTAACAAATTACACAGTAACATTACAATTCACCATATTCTGCTGCATGTCTCTGCTACAAATTGGCAGCAAATTCAACTGAATAAGGTAAAAACCCAGCTACGCAGCCAAGTGAAAAGAGCCCTCTCGAGAATTCTGTGTCAAACCCTGTTTACAGTTTTCGCAGACATGTTACAATAAACCCTATGTAAACGTTTTGTTGACTTTCACCATACTGTCAAGTCGAAAAGAAGAAAAAAACGTAAAAGAAAAAAAAGAGGGACAGAATGGAAGCAATACATTCCCGTCTCAGGCTTTTCATACGATTCTTTTTGTGGTGTTCAAATAAATAAGATATTTCAAAAGTGGATCATTTATTAGAGGGGAAGTGTCATGCAAATCGTTCTCCATGAAATGTCCATGAAAGGTTGTTCTTGGAAAAAATCGACTGGCTTCAGTTCAGCCGTTACTTGTCGAAGGGAATTTAATTTTAAATGTATTCTTGAACAGACGTGTTACTGTGAACTTTCAATTTAATAGTGCCATAAGTACCATACGGAGATTGGAAGGACGTGTCTTCTGAATGCGGAATACTTATTGGGAGGGTACTCTCTTTCACCATACCCCACCCCTGTGAAAAAAGAGACAGAATTTCGGTACACGACTTTGTGAATGATTTTGACGGTGATTAACAAGCATTAAAGATATTTGATTCATTATTGAATTCATGAGTTGTGAAAAGAGGGTCGGACTGTCGGTGTAAGACCGCACTGAATAGAAACATAGCCCCGTGAATAGGAGAGTGGCAGGGGGCGCGGGGGGCTTGCAGGCTCCCTGAACTCGTGATTGATAGATGGAGAGATGTTGCGGGAGAGTTGTCGAGGGGGGCTCGAGTTTTTTAGCCTGGTTAGGTGAGTGACGGGGTGAATCGCAGTAAATTGTGTAAAAAACAGGCTCGACGAAATGAGAGAATTTCGCCTGTGTGGTATGTGTGCACTTCATAAATCGCCAGAAACAATCCAGGGTGCTCATTATGAGAATCTTTCGCATTTTAGCTTCCCATCGGAACCTCACCCAACAAAAGTGTAAGATTGAGTTCAACCACAAAAACTCAAAAAGCAATATATTGTAGATTTTCACTTTGCGTAATTTTGAAAACGAGGAACCCTTCATCAGAACGGTCTCCAGCCTGTCGATGTACCAGTTGTACCAGTTACTTGACATCAGACTTTCGCATACGTTGCTTTTTGACTTTTTTCTTGACAATGTGTGTGTTAGTTACATTTGTGTGCAAAAAGGGTCATGGCCAGTTGTCCCCACGATGACCACCTAATCTCCAGATTCGATAGATAGTAATCTTTGCCACGGGATCGACATTTTTATTTTTTGAGTGCAGATTCCTATTTTTGAGAATTGCCCCACCTGTCGCTATCACCCTATGTTTCGGGCCTGGTGAGTAGACGCTGCGCGGTGAGTAGACGCTGCGAGGTTCCCAGGCAATGGTTTCACCTGTACGGTGAAAAGCGGTGGAAAGATTGGCGTAAACCTGAGCACTTGAATTATGAAGACGGTTGAATGATGTTTCCTCCTAATGAAAACCAAAAATCACTCATAATTACTTTTCCTCCTCTTTCTAACTGAAAACACACTCTTCCGAAGTCACCTTGAGTCATGTAAGTTGTGGAAAAAAATCGGAAAGCTCAAGATGTGCCAAGAGAAAAAGCTGCAAATGTTGGTTTCATTTTGAGAGCCATTCTCACAATGTCTTTATTGCGAAACATTAAAATTTGAAAAGTGGAGGATGTTCAATGATTTTAAACTTGAAAGGAACAAATTTTCAATGCCCGAAAGAAAACTATTGCGTAATACAGCACATAGGTACTTCAAATCTTACGGTTATGGCTTCTGCATAAAACGTTTTTAAATTGTCATCAGAAGTTCCACGTGTGCAAGTTCCCTTTTGAAAAACGTGCAATTAAACAGGTGTGGACTTTTTGCGCCTTCTGTGTGCGACTAAGTGTCCGTTTACACCAAGCGTCAGTGTGCGATGACACTTGCGACACAACTCTCATTGAAAAGAATGAAGTCACTCCAGAATGGGTTGCAACCTCATTCTGAAGTGACTCTTTGGTTCCATTAATTTCAATGAGAACTATGTTGCAAGCGTCATCGCAGCGTTGACGCTGTTGCTCGGTGTGAACGGGCCTTTAAGGCAACGATTGTCATCAGATGTAGAGAGACATTAATCACAAGTGATTATCCGAGCAGTCAAACACAGTGCCATACCTCCAGTAAAAACACATTCACGAGAAAAATACTTTTAGGGCTTTGTGATAATAAATTAAGGAATTTAGACAGCTAAATAAGGGAAATGCTAAAGGGTTTGTAGCCTCGGGGGTTTTAAGTGGTGGTGAGTGAAAGAAACTGTGGCTTTATCTTTGTAAGGAAGGCTGAAGAATGTCTTGTCCTTTGTGCGGAGATGTACATATATCAATAAATTACAGCGCTAACAAAGGCAGAATGGGACAAAAGGAATGAAAAGTGTACTTATCATTGTCTGTTATCTTAAACTGACAGCTCCTGCTAAAACGGTGGATGAATAAAAATTGAAATGGGAAATGATTGAGAAAGTACCTGGAAGTGGCTCGAGTAAAATACCGGTACCCTCCCCGAATCTTACTTGTTGTATAATGTCTGGTCTGCGTCTTGGCATGCAGGCGCCGGTTTTTGAACCTGTGTCTTTAACGACCAAATTTTACTGTCCAGGGAGAATTGCGTTCCTGTCCCAAATTTAGACTTAATTCTGAGATTGAATAAAGTGACGCAACGCAGTCAGAATCAGACAATTTTCCCACATTCCATCAGAGTCAAGTATTCACTGAATAAATAACAGACGGAGTAGTACAGGTGATTTTTCTTTCTTTCTGCAGGTACATGTACTGGACGGACTGGGGTGAGGAACCAAAGATCGAGCGTGCGAACCTGGACGGTACGGAGCGATTCACCCTTGTGAACACGTCCCTCGGTTGGCCGAACGGTCTCGCCCTGGACTTCAGCACTAACAAGATCTACTGGGGAGACGCCAAGGTGGACACAATAGAAGTGGCAAACATGGACGGATCCGAGAGACGAACCTTATTGTCAGAGCAGATTCCTCATATCTTTGGGTTCAGCTTGTTAGGTATGAAATTTTTCTTGACTTTCGAAGTAGTTTTACATGGGTTCAAAGTATCAGGGTTATTATTTAAGCTCTCCGTCAGCAGAAACACTAAGTAACTTTTTCCATGACAGGGGATTACATCTACTGGACTGACTGGCAGAGACGCTCGATCGAGAGAATCAACAAGCAACGCGGTGACAACCGAACGGTGATCATCGAACAGCTGCCGGACCTGATGGGACTGAAGGCCGTGCGCCGCGAATATGATCCGTCCACTATTGACTTAGAAGGTAGGCGAGTGTAACTCACCGATAAATTAAGAATATGACGTTGCGTCGTTGAAAGTTCGCAATGCTGGAACATAAAATGGTAATAACGTCATAACAGCATTCTGTCTAAATACATTCCCACCAATGACTGCAGCTTAAAGTAGGCCTACTTATCATAAAAGTGCCAAGGCACATTCTCCAAACACCATGGACTCCTCATTCAGTCACTAAGCTGACTATAAATGAGCCAGTAACAATAAAAGAAGAAAATCTATCCCATGGATTATTTCAGCATGAAACGCCCAATCATTTAGTGAACAGAAAAGACGAGAATGTTGGATTCTCAAAAGTGGATGAATTGTGGGTTAATAATGTAAATGTGTAAATTCCTGGATTGACTGATTTTATTTACTGCTCCTACCCCAAGTAAGTCCACTGGCTGATAAATATTTATGGAAGAATTTCAGTGGCATTTAAAGTGTCAGGAAATCCAATGTGAATTCCACTGGGATAAACAATGGTGTGGAAATTCCAGTTTACACCAAACATACCAGAATTTGCTTTAAAAATTTGAAGGATAAATGTTGATTGTGGAACAAACAATACCTTTGAGAATTAATTTAAATGTAAATGTTAAAAGGATCAAGGTTTTATAGACAATAATCAAAACTTTCCAATGTTAGCTCCATTATGTGTGACTGTCGAACTGCAAAGCAGATACAAATCCCTGCAAGAATCGTATGGCTTTGCGTCTTGTCTGGTCCGGAAATTAGTCGTGTGTGAAGTTAGAAGTATTAGCAATTGTCCCATTAGAAATGGACGGTCGAGGAATCCCAGAGATCATCAATCACATACAACTCATACATATTGAAAGAGACACTGTCCAAGTCTGTGATAAACAACCAACTGAAGCTGCAAATGGACGGAGATTCGGTGGGAACTTTTTAACACTTCTAGAGTCGTGCAGATGGCATGTAGCAGATTTCCCATCAGATAACAATTAACGATCTGGTGTTTAACCAGGTGCCTAGTCATAAAAATAGTCACGGACAAAAGAAAATGGCTGATCCCAAATATCTGGTTTCTTAATTAAATGCAACAGACAAAATGATACATTTCATATGGCCATAAAATTTGTTTTTCAAGTAACAGACCTGTATGGCTTTAAAATGTGTAAATGACTCTCTACTGAAAGAAATATGGAGAGACGCATTAAAATCTTGTTTTCAGGGCACCTTTTTCATGGAAAATAACAAAATTGCCAATAACGTAACTCAAGAATGACATTGGTTAAAATTTAATTCCGAGCGCTCAGAGGGGTGCGGGATTATTAGACGAGTGCCTGGAATACCATTCATCACAGCAGTATCCAGTTACCTGCCGAAATGTTCAACTTCGACTACCGGTAATTTGTCTCCCGCGGAACGAAATGAATGCAAAGAAAAATGACGTGATTAACTTTGAAAACATATTCTTCTGGCATTTCTCAGTCTCGGGAGACATTACCAGCGAGTTGGTTTCGTTTTATTGGCATTTTGTTAACGTAACAGAAAGTTTCGTTGTTTGCGTAGCATGCTTCTATTAAGATCTGAAGTGGGGTACGTTGATGTACAGAGCTCATCGGAAAAGTTATGATAGATTTAGAGGGGGCGACTGTTGATGTATGAGCCCTCTTGCACCTGCCTGTATCTGTCAGAAGGAATCAGCGATCGCCCGTAGGTAACCCGCAGGTAACCCTGGCTGTCCGCAGCTGCACGAATGTTCGTTTCGTTATCGTGGCCTCTCGCGGATTCCATCCTGGATCCTGGACTTCCGCTTGGTAACGAACAGACTCGCGGATGATACATGAATGTTTTTCTGGTCTTTGAATATTTCAACGCAATTAGATTAATTATCAATTATTGCAAAGAAGTACATTTTTGTGCGTGATTGATTTTTATCGATTATCGGAATTTCCCAACGTGTTTTGTCGGAATGGATTTATGGAGGTACAACGTAGTTTTGTCGGGGATCGTAAATCTTTGCGCGGAATTCCGATAAGAGCTGTACTCATCAAGCTTTTGTGAAGCATTTTGTTGATGGGAACGTGTCACCAGCCACACTTATATGTGGTTATAATAACAAAAACATCAAAGCTGGACGCCGCGGGACATGCAGATGCGCATACCGCTCGGTGCAACGTCAATCGGAACCTGCGCAGGGGGTACCGGGCTCGGAATGAACAGAAGATGGGTCAAGAGATCGGAATGCTTCTCTCACTCATCCAGTCTCGGAATTCGTGCGTCCATTCGCCATAGCCATCTGTGAAAGAATAATGGCTGAAATGCACCAGTGAAAAAGAACTTGTCCAGCTGGACAAGTGAATCTAAATTCAACTTTCCCGAATGAAAATTAACTTGTTGTGGCAAGTAAATATTGATATATTTTCCAAAATTTCAACCAAAATATTCAAGTCAAGTCGCATTTTTGCAATAAGGATTGTATCCCGTGGCCTCTTTGACCATTCTTTACGTGCGGGCATGTGAATCCAAGTACATGAGCTGATAATACAATGAATGAAAACGTGAAAAGTCAATAATACTTCGTAAACTGCAACAAAGTTTTCCAAAACAATGCAAATTGCCTTTAGGCAAGCCTCGCTTTGTTTTGGAGATCACATAAAAACATGAATCCACCCACATAGGTCCCATTTACATCAAGCGTCAGCGTCAATGCTGTGATGATGCTTACGACATAGCTCCCATTGAACTCAATGGAAACAAATAGAGTCACTCCAGAATGGGGTTGCAACCCATTTTGGAATGACTCCATTCATTTCAATGAGAGCTACAAGTATGTCGCAAGCGTAATCGCAGCGTTGACTCTGACGCTTAGTGTAAAGGCACTTACTTGATATCGTATTCATCTTTGTGGTCACTAGAAACCCAAAAGCATTTCAGTTTGAATGTCTCTGGTATTTATCCGAAGTGGCGTATGAAACAAGATCCATATTTAAAACAAATGTGCAAATTATATTTAACTCGAAATAATAAGACCACACAGAGCAGGGGTATAGTGTTGAGAGTGGCCGTCAACTGGCACTTTGGACTTCAAAGCCACAACCCGAACTGGCAGTCGGGTCTGGATTCCGTCATGAATCATGTACGTTATGAGTCTTTAAATTATATCTCCCCTTTGTCTGGATTTTTGGCGGACGTTGGTAAGGGTTGATTTCTTTGGATACTTGGCTCCAGGATCCAGAACTCAGTACCCAAATCAATTTAAGAATAATTTTGGTTGATGATTTTTGGATGTCAAAAAAAGGTCTAACTTATTATTTTATGCTGCATTTCTTGAAACAAATAATGAATCATATCTGGCGTGAATTGTTATATCGGCAGCCTTAATGTTGCAAGAAATTCCTGTCATCGATACTTTGAAACTAGCGTTTGTAACTCAATTGAGATCAAAGAACAGAAAAAAAATAAAAGGCTAAACTTCACAGTCTGGGGAAGGTATCAGTCATTCTGATATGAGGCGGTTCTTTTTACCTTTGATCCGAGTAATTTTCAAGAATTATCAATCTTTTTTTCCTCTTGTGCCGCGACATTTAATCAAATTTCAAAGGTCTGGATGTTGTAGTTCAAATGCTAATGCGTTTCTTTTTTGAAAGGGGTATTATTGTTATCCTCAAGGTCTCAAAGCTGCAAGAAATTTTTGATTGTTACAGCCCATTTTGAGGTTGACGTAGAATTAAGTACATCAATGTATGGCTCTTTTTCGTTGAACGATACTGAATTTTACTAGAAGAGACTACGTTTACATAATTTAGTATTTTTAACTGCAGTATGTAAAAAACGTTTGCTATTTAGTAGATAATGATAGCGGTGGTCAAGAAGACGAGGACTTAGGCAAGAGACTTCGGCCTATAACTGCAAATAGCATAAAAAGAATAGGTGAACGTTGTCAAATTGAAAGAGGCCGTTGGACATGTTCTGTTGCTTTTTCAAGCTTCGGGTTTATTTTTCATTGGGTTACTCATGAACTGTTTATTATTGATAACAATAATTTCATTTCAGGAAAGTTTGATTTATTTAATTAATTTTGCCAAATGATATTTTTCTGGTGTCGGACACGCATTCTTTTCTTTTTGAAAACTTTTTGGGTTCACACTTTTGATTTTTGATCCGCACATCGAACACCGTGGTCCAATGGCGCCATCTGTATTTTATTTGACGAACATTTTTTACTGCGTTCACTAAATTTTATTTCTATCGCACCGTCGGTTATTTTTGTTTGAAATTTTATCGAATGATTATTATACTTTGAAAATGTTTTTGAAACACGACATTAGTCCCCTTGATAAGTATCAGAAGTCGTCAAGCTTAAATCGTTCACATCTATATTTCAGCAAACGGTTGCGGATTGAACAACGGTGGTTGCAGCCACTTGTGTCTGAACCGTCCGTACCCCCAGGAGTACGTGTGCGCCTGTCCCATGGGCCTAGAGCTGACTCAAGACAGCAAAATGTGCATCGTGCCCGAGGCCTTCCTTCTCTTCACCCGCCGGATTGACATCAGACGCATCTCCCTCCAAACTAACCACATCAACGACGTCGTGATCCCTCTGGCGGGCGTCAAGGACGCTACAGCCTTAGATTTTGACATCAACGATAGCCGCATTTATTGGACTGATGTTTCAACAAAAGTAAGTCGATGAAAAGTCCCAAATAGTGGTATAAAGTGTCATAGAATTGATTGCGCCAGGTCCTAGATATCGATTACATTGGTTCCAACCAAAAACATTTTGATCAACATCTATTCTGTATTTAAATTTTTAAAGAAATTAAAAAATTTTGTTTGAATTCTACAATCACTGTTTTGGTTTTCACCTCAGGTCCTTCACTGACCCGTGTTAAAGGTAAATCGTGGTCAAACTGATGTTTGTCTTTTGCAGACGATCAACAGAGCGTTCATGAACGGCAGCATGCTGGAACAAGTAGTGCAGCACGGACTGGACTACCCGGAGGGAATCTGTGTAGACTGGGTCGCGCACAACATCTACTGGGCGGACACGGGAACACGAAGGATTGAAATGGCGAGGTTGGATGGGACGTCGAGGAAAGTCATCATCTGGAAGGATATTGAAGATCCCAGATCCATAGCTTTAGATCCACCCAATGGGTAAGAGCACCGTTCATACCATATGATAACAAGAGTGGAAATAAGGCCTCGTTTACACATACTGTCGATGTCACCTATTTTGTACTGTTTAAAATGGGTTCGGTACAGGCCTGTGGTCCTGTTTACACTTAATGTCAAAAAAATCAAAAGTGCCACTCCAAAAATTGTGACGTTGACGGTACAGCATGCAGTTTCAATGATACAAGTCAAACTTTGAAACCCTGGCAGACATCACCAGAAGTACAAAACAGGGGTATCAGTAGCCCCACGAAAAGGATTTGTGTCCTCTTTTCTTTTAAAAAAGTCTTTATCACCCTTCCTTTTTGTCGCACCTGCAGACACATGTACTTCGCTGACTGGGGAAAGGACCCGGTGATAGAGAGGGCGGCTTTGGACGGATCGCATCGAGTCGTCATCATGCAGAACGTCGGCCGAGCCAACGGTTTGACCATCGATTTTGCCGACGGTCGACTCTACTGGACTGATCTGGATTCCAACATCATAGAATCTGCTGATCTCATAGGTGTGTTTCCCCTCCTACTCCTAAGGCTTAATTGATATTGAGCAAAAGTAGCATCCGTTCCAAAAAGTATTTCAACAATTTCAGGGCGCATTTCATCTTGTGTAAACACACGATTACATATATGTGAATGGGGATACTATATAAAGTACATATTTGGAAAATAAACCAATTACATGTATCGTCTTTACAGGAAGCAATCGTCGTGTGGTAATCGGTGAAGAGCTACCTCGTCCGTTTGGTTTGACGCAGTACGAGGATTACATCTACTGGACGGACTGGAAAACCAACAGCATCGAGAGGTGCAACAAAACCAATGGTCAGAACAGAACCAGAGTCCAGGAACAGCTCGATTATGTTATGGATTTATTGATCTTCCACGCCTCAAGGCAATCGGGTGAGTATCACTAGTTCATTTAGGGGTCTATTCAGACCGAGCGAAAGAGAAAGCGAAAGCGACATTGCTTAGAAGGACTACATAGATTTGTACCAGTGGTTTTACCAGTGGTATTCAGACCAAGCGAAAGCAAAAGCGACGTCGCTTTCCTGATTGCTTACAGGCCAGTCGGAGCGAAAGCGATTTCGCTTTTGCTCTTTGTGGGTATACCTCAAGACTTAATACAGAGCGGTTCGCAAAACAATGTTGAGAAAGAGAAAGTCAACGTACATGTTTCTGGACATTAATGAAGTGACTGAATATTTATAATTTTCCATACTTAATTGATAGATTGATTCATTGCATTTTGCTGTAATTTTCAGGTTGGAATACATGTGGTGTGAACAATGGCGAGTGTTCACATCTCTGTATTGCACATTCCGAGGAGTACGCCTCAAACTTTACACATCACTGCGCATGTCCGACGCACTACAAGCGACGCGCGGATAACAAAACCTGCTATGGTATGATATCTCATGTATTATGGTTTGTTCACACTGCCAAAAACCGACACCGATGTAGAGACCAATTAAAAAAAAAGGCTTGTAGTGAATAATGTGGATGTGTTCATACTGCACAGAGACATACTACACAGAGACAGACGCCAACAGATTCTGATTGTGTTGTGTTAATTTATCAGTTTCTCGCGTCTGTCTCGGTGTCGGGAAGTGTTAACGCACCATTAGGATAGAATAAATTCCAAGTTTTGATGCCTAAATTGAGTCAAGTATCCCGTCAATTTTATTGTACTTCCGTCGTTTTGTGAACATTATATTTGCACCGCGTTAATTAGTTTTGCAATTCATTCCTCTTTCAGCTCCTGACGCTCACCTGCTATTCGCTCAGAAGTCCTCCATTAGTCGCATGATGCTGAACATGGACGAATCCCCGGAAATCGTTCTTCCCATTCAAGGTCTGCGGAACATCAAGGCCATAGCGCATGATGCCATTGACGGACACATCTACTGGATAGACGGTAGAACTAAAACCATAAGAAGGGCGCTTGACAATGGGACTGCTGTAAGTCATATGTAAAACAACTGTACCAACTGGTGAATTTTACTGTAGTGTAATGTGCAAATAACAATTGTAAACATCTAAATTATGTATTTTAAGCCTATTTTTGTAGTAAACAAAGTAACACAGTGAAAAATAAAAAGGTACAACTTCGTGAAAAGCCAAAAAAGGCTAGTTAGTTGCTATGACGTAATGTCATTGTGACGTCATGACTGTTCCCACCAATGACAGTAGCCTAAAGTAGACCTACTTATCATAAAGGTGTCGATGTAAATTCCCCAAATACCATGGACCCTCTCTTTCAATCACTGAGCTGAGTCTGTTTTCTTTGTCTTGTTTCCAGGCAACGGTGGTAATCCAAAATCCGCACCAGCCAGATGGTAGTGACACGTATCACCCCTACGATATTGCTATCGATCCTTTTTCTCGTCATTTATATTGGTCCGACTCGATGCACAACGTCATCAACGTTACGAAATTGAACATGGAGACTGTTGGCGTTGTAGTTAAAGGGTCCAATCAGAAACCACGCTCCATTGCATTGGCACCAGAGAAAGGGTAACGTGTTTCTAATCTATCTAAAGTTGTTATCTATTAATTGGAAAATTGTCTTGTTTTATTGCAAAGCATGGTAAATTATTGTGATATATTTTCAAAATAAACAAAACGAAAGCAACATTTCCACGTTTTATCAGTGTCCCGACAGAATATGCCATGAACTGTTGTTCTTTTACCAGGTTGATGTTCTGGACGAATGTTGTGAAACCACCACGTATTGAACGCGCTGCTATAGACGGGACGGAGCACACGGCTCTATTCTCAACCAGTATAGGGGAGCCTGGCGCCCTAGCCGTGGATGTTCACGCGGAGAAAATCTACTGGAGTGACCTGGAACTCAAGCGCATAGAGTTCGGTGATTTTGATGGAGGAAATAGAAGGGTGCTTGTTGACAGTGGAATTTTGCTTCCCAATTCTTTGACCGTATTTGATAATTATTTATACTGGACGGACAAGGAGCAGTCCCTGATAGAGCGAGTGAACAAACGCAGTGGGAAAGACCGGAGGAGGATCCAGAGTCGCGTTTCGCAGTTAAATGACATTGTAGCAGTGAACATGATAAGCGAAGAGAGAATCTATGACAATAAATGTTCGGTGAACAACGGCGATTGCTCGCACATCTGCGTGATGGAGCCGGACAGGACCCGGCGGTGCTCGTGCCCCGTGGATCTCAAGCTGATGAAGGACGAGAAGCTGTGCGCCGAGCCCCCGACGTGCGCGCCGGACCAGTTCACCTGTCTGTCCGGGTCGGTCTCCTGCATCCCGGCTGTGTGGAAGTGTGACGGATACAAGGAGTGCGAGGATGAGTCGGACGAGCTCGACTGTCCGACGTGCTCGTCTCAACAATTCCGCTGCCTCAGCGGACAGTGCATCGATCGTGCCGAGCAGTGTGACGGGATAGCGCAGTGCCAGGACAATTCAGACGAGGAGAACTGCGCACCTTGTCCGCCAACGCAGTTTGAATGTGCCAATGACCATACCTGTATCGACAGGAAGTACATGTGTGATGATAAGCCTGACTGTTCTGATTGGTCAGACGAAAGAGATTGTCCCGGCTACCATGTGCAGCCGGAGAAGCACACAGAGTCTGCAACCGCACAGTACACGGTGGGGATCGTCGTCGGGTTGATCGCCGTCGTGTTTATATTAATATTTGTAGTATTTGCCTGCAGGAAAAAGGGTAGTCAGCACATGTCGCTTGACGATGGCAGAGACATCATAATGGTGACTAAACCACTTAACCCTAACGGTAGTAGTAAAACTACTCCGCCACACACCACCTCCTCCTCGAGGGGAAACAAAACCGGTACTACTACGTGCCTCACAATGACTTCAGTGCCACCTGGTGGCAGCTCAGTGTTGCTTTATGATCGCAATCACGTGACTGGGGCGTCCTCCAGTAGCTCAACGGTTACGCGGTATCCGAAAGAGACCCTAAACCCCCCGCCGAGTCCTGTAACTGATCGGTCACAGTACAACGGCGGTGACTCGTATTACTATTCAAACAGTCCGTCAACAACAATGCGGTCGTACCGACCCTACAGGCACCACCGACATCACAACATTCCGCCTCCCCCAACCACGCCGTGTAGCACGGACGTTTGCGACGACAGCGAGCCATACTCGTCTCGGCGATATTACGCTTCTTTTGCAGAACTTGATTCCGAGTCGGATCCCTTTTACCCTCCCCCGCCAACACCGAGAAGTCATTATTTATCGGACGAGATGAGTTGTCCGCCGTCACCGTCGACGGAACGGAGTTTCTTCAACCCGTACCCGCCACCACCGTCACCCGTCGGAACGTCAGACTGCTAGCAAAAAAACAAACCTGAGTTACATTTTTGTTGTGTGGATCAATCACCCGTGATCTCCGGCCTTGTGGATCGAAATTTTAAAGATCCTTGCATATCAAGATGATTTAATTTGAGGAGAAAAGTAATGTTGTACATGTAGATAATTCTCGACAACCTTGGCATTTACAGAGAGAATCTGGAGAACACGTGTGATTGGTCCTTGTCGTCAATGATGACGAAGTCATGTGGAAAAGAGTTACCATTATCGGTTACATTGTGAAATTATGACAGCGTCAGCCATTACGGCGACCTTTGTTTTATAAACGTACAAATGCTTTATTATTATGCAATATTATAATCGTATTTCATAAAGGTGCTGTGTACAGTAACAAAGAGTGGTGAACTAGGTTATGATAGAAACCTACAACAGAGTGTATAAAAAAAACTCGAGTTCTCATCTTTAGATTTTATTTTACTTTAAATTGAACCTTGAAATCAGTAAGGCCAAAATACATGAAAATGTAATCATGAACCAATTCACCATTCTGTTATTATTGTTGAAGGGTTTGTTGTACTTACAGACAAAAAACAATTCTGCCCAAAGAAGCAGGGTATTCTAGCAATAGAGGATTGAGTTGGGATTTTGCTGGCACACAATGTTGATGTACTGTCCTGGTTAACTTTTCCAGGCAATTTTAGATGAAAAATACTGTGGTTAACAGTAACTTGTTTTTAAGACCCACAGCGTTGCTGCTTACAAGTTTTTAATGCATGCATTTCATTTAATGAAGACCCGCCTGGTTGATATCTGTGATATCTCGACATTTTAATGTTGCAAATTAATTGGGAGTGTAGAGGAAGTACATGTATGCCAGTAAAGCGTGAATATTTTGTGAAGGGGCGCCAAAACATGGAACAAGTATGATGCACTGCGCTTTGGTTAATATTCATCACACAGCTGAAATCTGCTATTTGGACCATAACAGTTTGATTAGGCAAAAAATGACGATTATTTTGGAATTATTGTAGTGGTCTTGGACTTGTTTTGTTGAAAACAAGTAGTGCAAGACCTTAACATTGTAGAAGATGTATTTTATTGCGAATCAGAAAGTAACAGATATTTAATGCATTTCTAATGCATAAATAAGTAACTAACCACCGCGCTATGATTCTCATAAATGTGCAGTTGTCATCGAAACAACTTTCAAGTGCCAAATGTAATAAAATTACAAAACCTGAAGGAGCCTGAAAACTACAGTATCAATCATGAGGGGCATTGGGGTAATATTTTTGTAGAAAACTAAACCCAGTATTTTTACACGTTTAATTTAGGTGCCAAACACTTCATTGCACAAGTTCGCTTTTTCAAAAAAAAATATTATTTAGAAGCACACGACTTTGTACGTCCACGGAAGTACACAATTAATGTTTACGAATGTGATAAAATTGGCCGCAATTGCTATACTTACTAACAAGTTTTCTTAGAACAAAAACGTTGTCTGTGTCATCTGCATTGCCTCACAAGGACGGTCATTGAAGTAGAATTTGCCTTCAGGACTGTGAATCTGCAAGGAATTATAACGATGTGAAAATCGCAGCTTCAAAAAGAGTATCCACGTCATACCCGTTTGAGTGGCGCCCCGGGGGGGGGGGGATGTGTCGTTAACTTTCCATAAGTGGGTGGCTCACCCAGGTGGTGTGAAACAACTTTTAGTTGTCTGGATCAAATTTTTGATGGCCCAAATTAAATTTCAGAAATATCATTTTGAATGATATTTGAAGATAATGTTTTCCGGAAAATAACCTTCTGGTTTATTTCTTTACTGGTGTGAGCAAAATATCAGTCGTACATGAATTAAGCTTAGATGACCATTCCAGGCCAGTAGAATGTAGAACTATGTGGTCTGAAAGTGAAATTGGGTGGCCACGGGCCAACGGCGCGATACTAACGGATGTCTTCCTAAAATAGGGTATGCAACCGAGGGGGTCAGTTCATTTCCCGTGGGAGTTATGCAGGTGACACAGAAGGCCCAAGGTGCGCAGTACATCATACTTAAAGGGGAAATCATGTAGCACAATTTTGCTAGTCGACAATCATTACCATCATTTACATACTACCTCTCTGTCATCGTGAAATCAATCACATGAATCAATCATCAATCAATCGTTTTCATCCGTGTAAATAGTAGTCATACTTTATCATTATTATTATTATTATTACTTAAGCAGTGACAGTTTTGTATTATATTTTTGTTAGAAGTTAGTCTGTTTCATAAAAAATGTTCCCAAGTTTATCATGCCGTACCTGAAATTACCTTTTTTACCAGAAAGGCTCAATGTGGATGTTACGCATTCGAACTAATTTGAGAAATGTCGAAGTATAATACAATTTTGGCTCTGTGCGGACATAATTTTTAGCACATAAGCAATTGCCCATTTGAACCTTGTTTTCAAGGGGCGCGGCCCTCGGATTTCATATCAGTATTACGTTTCTCCACCCTATGTGGATTACAAGATACGTTTTGAGAATAACATTAACACTAGATGCAAATTATTTGAATCTCAATACTCTTGCTTCTTTAGTCTACGAATATAATTTTCAAATTTCTTTTTGAAACAGTATTGAAAATAAAATTGGAACGTATTTTGCAGTTCTTACAGGGTATACAATTGTTAGGACATGCACTGTGAAGACATTTTAAACTGAGGACGAAATTACATGCTTCGTTACTTTAAAATCATTGTTCTATTACGACAAAATAACCCCCCC
>JBCAUG010179240.1:0-19866 GCA_038406175.1 Haplosyllis leylae | reverse complement strand
AAAAAATATTTCTTTTTCCACATCTCAGTGGAAACGAGCCTTTACAGAACCTACACATCATCAGACTGAACTTGTGAAACGAAACAATGACGTACAAATCACCCGGTGCCATTTTTAGACAATTAATCTACATAAGATCATTACATAAAAAATGAATCTGACTACATTTATTTACGTTGGGAATGACGCATGATACCTGGAAGCCCCTTTATCTATTCCAATTTTTACTAAAATACAAACTATATTGGTATCAAAGGGAAACAAAAAGTAGCAAAAAGTCATAATCTGGCAATATCTGGTCTGCAAGTTCAGTGCTAACACATACAATTAATGACTCATTAGCCCAGTAGTTAATCTTTAATTACTCTAGCCAAGGATAGTTCCGAAAAATATTATGAAAAGAACAACGATTTTGAGGACATTAGTCTTATTTGTGGGCGCCACAGTACCTGTCGTGTTATTACAAAACAGCCGAAATTGGCATTAATGGCAATATTGACGTCACAGGTTGTTATGTGAAAAAAATCCAGTAACAAAACTTTACCCCATCGAATGGACCCCAGCCATTTGGATAAACTCCTCTCCTCTCTGAGCTATGAGGAATGTGTTACTTGGGATATCCTTAAATTGTCTTTGAGCATTAGACCTGAATGGCTGAAGTCCCAGGTTCAGTACTCACTGGCGCAACATTTTATTGCTGGATTTCTTTGGCTTTCACGTAGTAAAGCCTGTGAGGCCAATATTACCATTATTGCCAATTTGGCAGCAGTACAAGTTGCTGAGATCGGGTAGTCTACAATTTATGTGCGATGTCGACTATCTCTACCATCGAGAAATTCAGTGGGAACGGGCCCTTACCACCGTTTTTGAACTTTAGGTGACGTCTGGTGCAGGTTTAAAACCCATGGTGGATCCCATATTTTCCTGATGATCCTTAGATTTGCTTGTCAGTTAGGTATAAGCTTGGGGCATGCAATTTGATGGTGAAATAAATGGAACTAGCATCAAGAAAATCCTGGCAAATTCAAGAATTTTTCAGTTTTTTTATTGACAGAATGTAAGCAACACCATTCTGTTACAGTCGAGTAATAAGGGCCTATGGTTACCAGTCATTTCTCTTTTGTATTAAAAATTATAAAAACTAATAACTAAACCAATCATTTAGGTACCTATCCATATTAATATGTTCACTACTGCACCATAATTTCCACTACCACTCCATAATGTAGCTGTACTAATACAGTTTAGGTCTACAAAGCTGACGAGAAATTCCCCTATTTGCATTCTATGTACTGTGCGCATTATTTATAAGCCTGTGACTAATTAGTCCTTCTTTTTCTAAATCATCGCTGACAGATTTATTAAAGGAAAAGCTTGTAATGAGAAGCAGTGGATTATCATCTTCTTGTTTCATGCTTGGGTAATCCTGTTTCATGCAAATGAACATTAAATCTCACAGGCTGTTATCTGTCGCTATAATTTTAAGCAATTAATCTCAGTCAAGTATTGCGCCTTTTTTAAGAAATAATGACAAAGGAATCTCCCGTTTGAAGTTTTATGTGCGCGGAATTGTTGTAGACTCTGCAATCATCGTTGATGAAATCTTAATTTTCATGTTCGGCAGGATTTGGACTAAATGAGCACCTATTTAGTCACTTTCCTAAGCAAGTATATTTTAATGCAAGATGCACAGAATCGGGTTTATGTGAGATGTAAAAAAGAAAAGTCGTTTAATGTTAACACACTTTGTCATTATTTTAAGTTTAGCCAGCCTTGGAAGAAATTTTACGTTTTCTGCTCAATACAAAAGAAACTTTGTGATAATATTATCTAGTTTGAATTTGACATTCAAACTTAGCTCATGTCAAAAAGGATCAATTCATGTTTCGTTTGTTCGTTAGGTCTTTTTTGTTAGGCTCACAACATGTATTAACCATCCACTTTATAATAATGTCTTCAGTTTCTGAGGGGAGAGGATTTCTCAACTTCTGAGAAACCAGTTTTCTGTGATTAAGAAATGAGGAATATGACCATATTTCCGCTTGGAAATAGATAACAGAAAACAAAACTTTTAGTTTACGAACGTTTTTATTCGAGAATATATTTGTAGTAAGCCATGTACATGATTCTGTAGAAAATGTACAACCACTGGACAAAAAATGTGGTGACAACAGAAGAAAAATTTACAGTCTTAAATAACAGGTTTACCTCACTTTTTCGTAAATCGGCAAGAATCCGCCAGAAATTCCATTTTTGTCCGTCTCTTGAAGATGATTATTCAAAATTTGGAATTCTTTACCACTACCCATTGGATTATTCTCGCCATAAGATTGGAAATAGCAGTGCTAGCGCAATGGGAATTCCATTTGAAAAATTATTCATGGTAGATTGTGGCAAATTTTCTTAATTTTCGAAAAACCCCAATTGTATTACTTTTCTACGGATATTCAGGTCACAGCTATGCTGGAAGGCTTAAAATTCTTGACCAAACAGTTTCATCAAATCTGCATGCAGTGCAATACTGGGTTCTCACTTTATTACTGCTCTGTGTAAAACGGCTTCTCTTGGTAGTTACAAAAAGCGGATACTTTCATTAGAAAGGTCCAGAACACTTTAGGTCTATTTGGATGCGATCCATAAAAGATTAATCATTTGGGTCAAACTTTCTAATGGCAATGTTTCAGGCTATTTCCCATCATAATTTTTTACCTCCAGTTAACATCACACAAGAAATAAGGAGTTTGAGCCTCCCTTGATCTCTCGCTTAATATTACAATATAAATGGTCATTTTACAAACTGATTCAAATCCCAGAGCTAATTATTTCTAAATTTTCTACATAGATCTATCTCTTCGAGATGCGATCTGTAAAATAGTATTAATTTGTATTTTTATTGCCTAATCTTTATTTTAAAATGGAAAGGTCAAAACAAGCTTGGTAAGTGTATGGCTGTCCTGAAAGATTGTTGGAACTTTGTCAATTGAATAAAGAATAAAACTTGGAAAAAATTAATTCAACAACACTGTGTTTCAGGCCATGGACGTTGACGCGGTAGCTCCATCTGTCTGCTCTTCTTGCAGTTCCGTTCTTTCTTCCTCTTCTTCTATTGAAGTAAGAGCTCCTTTATTCTCAAAAGTGACTGGGCTGAGGTCCGAAAGCGACGTATCCATGCATGACAGGAAGATTTGCGAGAGGTTATCACCATATACATCATCCTGGGCCTGCTGCCTTCGTTTCCTTCTCTGGTGTTTAACGCCGTGTGCGATCAAGCAGAGTATGATGGTGATGAACAGCAAAGAACCTATTGCTCCTCCAGCTATATAGTTCTGCAGACCTAATGGATTTTACAATATGTCTTAATAAGGAATGGAGGGCACAGGAAATATGGCCTTACTTTATCACTTTCTTTCTTTCTTCAAGCTGTTAAAGTTATGAACCCTTTTCAAAAACCTCTCCCAGTTTTCATTTTTCATCCCAGAAATAATACAATGCTTCTGAGTTTACAATATTCTTTCTCCTATTTTTGGTTGGTGTCAAAATATTTTAAAGGAATTTGACTTGAATGCCAATGCAGCTTTAGTCATCAAAATGTCATGGTACCTCCAAGATGGGCACATTTTCTTTACTAATACCAGGCAAAATGCCAGTTACTTAGCATATTTAAATGGACCCTGTTTCGGATGGTTCGCTCTGGGTGTTCATTGTTAATTAAAAGAATCCACATGGCATGGAAATTCTCATTTGTTTGATTCTGAAAGTGGAACTACAGGCGAGCGAACAATACTGAACAACCTTTTGCACTACAAACTAAATGAATAGTTTTGAGCAATATATCGTCTGGATTCGAAACTTACCAGCTACAGCTTTGTATGGACCGGTCACTTGTTGTGTGTGAACGAAAGTACAGTTGATCTTCAGCGCCCTCTGTCTGTGCTTCACAGCTATGCAAAACTCGTACGGGGTTTTCGGGGAAAGCTCGCTCGCTGTGAAAAAAAAACCATTGTACACTGTATAGACATTTCTGCTTTGATTTTGAGAATAAACACAGCATACCATCCGATCCTACTAATGACGCAAGGGACGTCACATTCAGGCTTCTGCTCCCTATCATACAGATCTGTTGAACACAATGACGTAATTTTTACGACAATCAGAAAACAAAGAAAACAAACAGCCCCAGATGGATGGCAAATTATATTTATGCTTTTCTTCATCCTTGTACATGAAGGCAACTTTAATGCAATGATTTATCAAATTTTTTTGGGGGGGGGATTTGGGATGTACCGAATAAGGAGTGATGAATGAAAATATGATGGAAAACATTCGCCCTTCGACCAGTGCAAATTGGGAGTCTTCCAAATGTAGCTTTGACCATATGTAACCAAATTGAGTCAGAAGTAATTTTCGCCCTATGTCTAGTCACACTATTCTAGCATGGGATTTCTTATATTCTACAATCGAGTTTTCCCTAAATGGAGATGCATTCAGTAGAATTCTACAAAATCACAAGAAAACAAAAATAGAGAATGCAACCCCATTTAGGGAAAACTCAAATATGCAGCCGCACCCATTACAGTGTTCCCCATGGCTCCCTGTGCGTGTCAATAAGAAATGAATCATATCGTGACATATTAATTTGTTAGTTTAGTCAATTTGCAGGCGCATATGTATTTCCTTTTCATGCAGACAAAACAGTGGCATCATTGATATTATTCACAAAAAGAAACGTGAACGCCCATGTAAACGTGTCATATGTTGTTCTTTCATTACATAAGATTTATCTGTCTGAGTACCGTTTTGGGCTTGAAATGTAGTCCATTTGGCAGTGAAGCTTTTTGTCTGCCTTGATTTTCTTTTGTAGGGTCTGGTGAACACATAAGGCGCTCTTTATCTTCAAAAACATTTCTCTAGATACTTCATTCGGGCAGAGGAAGTTAATACTAAATAATTTTCTTTGGAAATAATATAAGCCACTCTGAAAATCATTCAGAATAACAAATGTGTGTATTTTTCTAAAAATGTGTTACTTTTTAAAGGAAAACAGATAAGCCTCTACCGATTCCCCGAGCCCACAATTGATTCCTCAGGTGTCGTTATTTTGTTCTGTTGACACTTTTTAAATGCATAGTACTGTTTTTCTTTTTTATATTTTGCTAAACTTTAAATCATATTCTGTTCCCTCGTGAAAAAACTGTAAAATATATCCGCAAAGAAGGGGCAATTTACTCAGAATTTCAAGAAAACTGTATGTATGCAGTCATCTGCATTCTTCATTGCCATATGCATTACAGGAAAAACTGAATATTGGGTTGTCTCCCATTTACCAGTTTCAATTTTTATCAATCTAAATTCTTGTCTGAAGCATTTTATATATTTCGTCCTTTGTTGATATTTTGTGATTACACATCTATCAAATTATGGATATTATGTCCATATTTGATTGAAGAATATTTTAATCAATGAAATGGTTTCTCTTTTAGTTTCATTTCTGGGGAAATTTCAAAAAGGTAAGAGGTAGAATACTTGGAGCAGTTGTGCCACCACAAGCCGGAAATAGTTATCAAACAGCGCTTTATTGGGGGATTTCAAAGAGTGAATACTAGTGACTAGGAATTCTTACCTGTGTATGTCCTCATGTAGGGCCTGAGGTCAACGATTTTATACGTGTCATTGCTTCCTTTAGGTTTGTAAAATAACTGGAACTCATGGTCAAAAACGGCACTTTTCCACGTTACTGTGATGGAGGACGATGAAACATGGACGATAATAACATTAGCCAGAACTGTCCTGACATGGAGTTTTATCACATGTTCAGCTGTCCCAGCGGAGTTCTCTACAACACATTTGTACAGGCCACTGTCACTTCCTTGGACGTAATCTAACCATAATGTGCCGGATAGATCAGCTCTCACTCTGCTGGTAAGATTAGTACTGATTATCTTCACGTTCTTCCCCATCTCGCCAACAGTAGAAGAGATTATCCTTTCTCCGTGAGATTGATTACCGTTGCTATCACTGGCGTGAGGCAATGTAAAGCTTTCTGAAACATGAGCCCCGCTTTGCTCCGTTCTTATCAATGGAACCCCTGGGTTCGAGTCTTGTTTTTCTTCTGCTTCAAGTGATACCCAGTAAACCCTTGGTGAAGGCTGGCCAAATCCTCTGCATGAAAACAAAACATCCTCTCCAAGAACAGTGTTGTATTCAACAGGTAATAGAGGGACAATTCGAGGGGTACAAACAGATGAAATGTTGTCGGATATGACAAACGAGGAGAGTCTTACGCCATTTAGATCCTTTGGGAATTTGCAATAAGCGTTTTCCTTTCCTACCACTGACAGATTTATTTGGCTGCTGGAAGAGGTGGTGTTAAAGGAATTACGGAAAGTAGGTGATGTGATGTTCGTTCCATTAGACAGTACAACAGGGAGAAGGGGAGAGTGATTGTCTGGTAATGTGTTATTGTTGTTATTGGTGCTGCTGCTGGTATTGTCATTGTTCGGACCGTCACCATGGAGGTTGTTTCCAACGTCATATTCAGGAGCATCATCAATCCAGGTCCACGTACAATCACAGGCAATTCCTTTATTCCCCTTCACATTGATGAGTCTTAATCCGGGCAGACTGAGCGGGATCCCACTCTCCAGTGTTAGAAGCGAACCGTTTTGCAAAAACAACTGTTCTAAAGATGTTACATTATGAAAGCTGTCAGGATGAATAAACATCAGGGCTTTATTGTTGGTCAGATCTAAAACTCGTAGGAACGGGAGGGACACGAAAGCATGTCTGTCAATGAACTCCAATTCTTTGATGTTACTGAGTCTTAGTCTAGTAACATTAACTGACACAAAACTCCCCGTTGGCAGCTGCTTAAAATGATTCCCACTTAAGTCGACGACATCTAGAACGGGAAAGTACTGAAATGCCAAGGAGGGAATTTCCTTCAGATGATTGTTATCCAGGAAAAGCTCCTTTAATTCAAGTAATCCCATAAAAGCCTCCTCATAAATATGATTAAGCCTGTTGTCAGTGAGAACCAACGTCTTCAGGCCGGTTAGGAAGCGAAGACCCTGGTTCCATAAGACGTGAATATTGTTCCCTGTCAGATCCATTTTCTGTAGGGCTTGTAAATCCTGGAACCAATTTGGGTTAACAGCAAAAATCCTGTTATGGGACAAGCTGAGATGTAGGAGTTGATGCAGGCCGTCAAATGTATTGCTGTGAATAATTTCTATTTTGTTGTGAGCAATTGATAAATATTGCAGTTGTAATACCCCAGTAAATATTCTGTTGGATAAATAATCCAGTTCATCATGTTCCAGTAATAAATGGGTCAATGACGGAGCTACTAATCTACTATCTTCAAGTGTGTAGAAATGATTCGACGAAAGGTCCAACAAAACTAGTCCCTTGATGCCTGGAAAGTTTGAGATATCTTCAGGTTTGATCGAGTTCCTAGCCAAAAGAATTGCTTGTGTATCAAATGATATGTTAACAGGCACTTTGGACAGGTGGGAATTTGTACAGTCTACTGTCTTCAGCGATGTAGCAGTTGGCGAAATGTGAGTGTGAGACATCAAATCACAGTGGCATCCTTTGGGACATAGAGATGGCCTCCACATAGTAGTCCCGCATAAGGGAATGAATAAACACGTGAGTAGTAGAATCCATATTGTCATGAAGACATCCAGGTAGAGGGGGAACATCTCCAGGTTAAGGCTAAATGTCCATGAAAAGTGCAGCCAGGACTGGTGTGAGAAATAACACAGTCTCTTTCTTTTCTTGTACATCCCAAACTGAACCAAACTGAGAGTGGAAGAGAGACACTGAGAGAGAACACAAACACCAATCAGAGTGAAGAGCTGGAATTCAATTTACATGGATCCATACAGAAATTAGTCTATTTGGTCTCAGACGTTCTCGTCAATAGTACAGAAAGCAGCGCATTGTTTAGTTAACACAATTCTGAAGTGTAAATGTGAATAAACTGTCTCCCATTGAAAGCAAGCCGCGAGTGTGAAATAAGATTTGTCCTCCCTGGCTCACTTTGCCAATCATCATCAGTAAAGGGATGCTGCAGAATGTTGTATTCAATTGCTAGCTGCACCAATGAAGTACCAACATCTAAATGCAATCAGCAGCTCTGGAGCTGGCTCTACGTTATAACATTACAGCTTCAATTGGCTGAAACTTACTGCTTCAAGAACCAAGGAAGCTGCCCAAGATGAGCCTGATTTCCCAAAAAAGGTCAACCAAGTTTGAAAAGGCCAGTCCATAAGTTTTGTGTACAAACTAGTTTTTCTAAGAACAGTTACTTCTAACAAAAGGAACTTTATCTATTTGTCGCCTTTAAATATTTGTCATATACTGTGTTTATTAAACTGGAAGGTTTTGCTCAACTTAATGGAATGGTGAATAACAGCCTCATCCTTGAATGACTGACTTAAGTTTGCTCAAGGTTTTATATTTCAGGAGAAACTCTTATTGCTTGACGCAATCTTGATATTGCCAATTCTAAATTTAGTAAATGCTTTCGTAACAAGAGAAACAATTTCGTGTGTAAATTTTACTCACTGCTGACATTATCAGCGACTATCATTTTCCAAAGGTTGCAATTTTAATAGCTTTCATTACAAAAAGTATGATTCATCTGAACCCAAAATTAGAAATCTCTGTCCACGTCATCAGTTACCAGAAAAAGCAACTCCCAATACAAATATCACTTCTATTAAAAAGACAACAAAGGTATCTTAGACCATTTGGGTTTTGTATTTAAATACAAAATATTTATGCATGCAGGAGCTGAGCCCTTTGCTATTCGGATCTGATCATATTAGTATGGAAATGCTTCAAACTTTCTTGTTATTCCATTTCATCCAAATTAAGATGTGACTAAACTTGATTCGTGTTCAAATTTAATGTTAAAAGGTTACCGTTCCCCTGAAGACATGCCTCTCACCAGGAAAATGGCCCGATTTGCAAATTTAAAATACAATCACCTTGGTCCAGAAATAGCCACCATCATAAATGCCAAATTGTCCAACTGTCCCAGGATAACTACATTTGTGTCTGTGCCTGCAGTTCCCAACAAAATAACATCAACTGCTCTCGCCTGGCCCTTTATACACCCATCTCTTGCCTCTCAGTTTAGGTGATATGTTCAAGTCTAGCGTGCAAGGGAGAAATCCACCCTGACTTTAAAACCCAGGGCAGACGTTACCAGAAGTCCAAAACAGGGGTACAGTATGAGTGTCCCTACAAAAGAACATATATGTCCACCAAAAAAGTCTAGATTAGGAACTAGATCTATGTCTGTCTTCACTACTTTGTCAACAAGTATGTTTCAGTTTTCAAGTTCCAATTGAGCACAAACTCTTTATACTGAGGACGCGTGCATTGAATGCCAGTGAAATTTATTTGTTGATTTGCAATGGTTGGTGAGGTTTAATTTGATACGCGTTGTTTTAACGTACTAATTAAGACATCAATTTAATACAATTCTGCCATTATCAGACAGGTTCTTAACAATTTTAAATTACTACATGTGACATTCAAAACGTAGGGGCTCTTTCAATGCATTTGATGTATTGAATTTATGAATTGGTCCCACTGCCAATGATCCACTAGAAAGTTTACATAAATTTTCTTTCTTTTGATGGGTATGAACTATGAACAAGTAGTTTTTATTTGTGTACGTAGCTCGGGAAGTTTCGACAATACAACATGATTTAAACTACTTCAGGATAAGAAATACATTTCTGAGATCCTTCGACTGCAAGTGGCAAATTTCCCATTCAATCCCTAATTGAGGATCAATATCTTTCCCAGGAAATTAACATGGAAAATGCTCATGTAATCAAGTATTAAAGCTTTCCTCACAAAGATAACTATGCCTCTAAAATTAGAAAGTAAGCGTACGTTCACACTTGACGGCAGTAACTTTAGTAACCATGCAACCTTTTTTCTTTTTGTCGTCCGAAGTAGGTGCAACACCCATTCCTGACGACGAAAATATAGAATTTCAAGGAGTGAACAATTTCACTAGGTGACTCGTACAAAAGGTACCTCGCGTACAAAAGGTACCTCACATACAAAAGGCACCTCACGTACAAAAGGCACCTCACATACAAAAGGCACCTTGCGTACAAAAAGGCACCTTGCATACAAAAAGGCACCTTGCATACAAAAGGCACCTCACATACAAAAGGTACCTCATGCACAAAAAGGCACCTTGCATACAAAAAGGCACCTCACATACAAAAGGCACCTCACATACAAAAAGGCACCTTGTGTACAAAAGCCACCTTGCGTACAAAAGCCACCTCACATACAAAAGCCACCTCGCATTCAAAAGGCACCTCATGTACAAAAGGCACCTTGCATACAAAAGGCACCTTGCGTACAAAAGGCACCTTGCATGAGTGAATCTCACCTCGCATGAATGCCCCCCCCATCTCTTCAACATCCCCTCCCACCCCAACCCCCCCACTGCCCCCTCCACCTTCCATATCAAGGTTTGTTTCAATCACACCTTGCTTGTGGTCCCCTCCACGTGAAAATAATATTTTTCACCTTGTGTGCAAAAAATTCCCAAAAAAATCATACAGCAACCCCAATTCCATCAATAAGGTACCTCTACAAAAAGGCACCTCACATACAAAAAGGCACCTCGCATACAAAAGGCACCTCGCATACAAAAAGGCACCTTGCATACAAAAGGCACCTTGCATACAAAAGGCACCTCGCATACAAAAGGCACCTTGCATACAAAAGGTACCTCACATACAAAAGGCACCTCGCATACAAAAGGCACCTCGTGTACAAAAGGCACCTTGCATGAGTGAATCTCACCTCGCATGAATGCCCCCCACCCCCTCAACACCCCTAAAACCCCAACCCCCCCCCACCTTCCATATCAATGTTCATTTCAATCCCACCTTGTGTGTGGTCCCCTACACATGAAAATAATATCTTTCACCTCGCATGCAAAAAATTCCCAAAAAAATCATGCAGCAACCCCAATTCCATCAATAAGGTACCTCTACGAGTCACCAATTACGCTCAGGGACAACAAATTCCTCAATTTCAGCTTTTTGGAATTTTTTTCATGAACTACAGGGATGGCGCCGCTACCTAGACAGTTGGCATTCCCCGGAAATTCCCGGATCCGTCACTGTGTTACAATAAAGTAGAGACCACAAAACATTACGGAATCGTGTTATATTTTGTGTTTTACAATGTGAAAATTAATTTTTGAAACCAAACAACTTGTTTTCTTGTAGATTTCAAATAGACCTTGACACATGTTAAATATTAAAAGTATAGTATATTTTTATTTAGAAACGCTTGAGACTAAGAAATCGTTGTACTATGAACATGGGGACAGCAAGACACGTTTTCTATGTATCATCAGGGTTAGTATTTCTCCTTCTATTGTACAACCACCATTTTATGACATTCTTTTCAAACGTGCATTGGTGTTAAATTCGTCCTAAAAATATGCTGAAATCATTTTCCTAAATGTTTGCACATGTGGAATAAGATACAGTGTACTCAGTTTTGGCAATTCTACACAAATATACTCCAATTCCGACACCGTTAACCAAGTCTCATTGACATCCATTGTACTATTAATTAATTCAGAGTTGGGCTGTTCAGAAAATCACCGAACTAAGGAATCTCAAACGTACATTAATGTTATTTCTTATTTTTCAGTTGGAAAGTTGGAGAGTCAAGTTCTTCGAGAAGTATTTCGTGGATATCATAAAATAAAATTAACACCTTTTTGAGAATAACATGTCAGGAGCTAGTGCCACGCTACCATCTTTTCTATTTGTTTTTAGAGCAACAAATACTTTGCAAACGTGGAAAAGATTTGATTACTTTTTGGTGCAGCATCAGTTTCACAGACGAAAACTTTAAATTGTCATTTTCAGTTTGAATTATCATGTCATTTAGGTTACCTACAAGACCTTTATGCCACAAAAGATTTCTTCTGATGGTTCTGGTTTGGGAGAATATGAAACACAATGGGAGACATGGGGGAGGATGCTTCGATGGATCAATACTACATGTGAAGTAATGCAGATTCTATTACTCATTAAGGTCTCATTTACACCAAGTGTCAGCATCAATGTAGCATCAATGCTGCAATGAAGCTTGTGACACAGCTCTCATTGACCTCAATGGAGTCACTTAAGAACGGGGTTGCAACCCATTTGGTGTTAATTGGGCTAAGTATTATCATCTTTGTGATCAATTATTAACATACTGAGGAGTGATTACCATTCCGGACAAATTTGCATCAAGCATGCAAGTGCCCATCAAGAAAGGCTGTGGGTGCTGTTTGAACACAACGGCAAAAATATGAAAAGCAGCACTCAGAAATGTGACAACATTGATGGTAAGCGTCATTAACAAGTATTTGATGAGACGAAAGTCAAATGATTGCAGAACAAGAAAGTCCTTCTGCATGACTGCCGAAGGCATGACGTAACCCTTCTGGGGGGGGGGGAGGGGGTATTTTACAGGATGTATCAATCAGCGAAAACTTTGGATGAATCAAAGGTTGGCAATACTCTGTGCCCTTGTTTTCACATGATCTATGTCATCTCCAATTGCAGGCACTAAAGTAATGTCATGTGGGACAATAAAGGCTCGTGGATTAGACGAATACCAGTGATGTATGCCGCTGACTGGGGAGAAAGGTCCAAATACTTCATCCATGGGTTAAGAGTTTATCATGACGGTCATTTCCCCGATCCACCGAATCATGACACTCCTCAGATACCCACTCAATACCGGGAGGAACAGGATGATTGTTGTGTTATCCTATGATAATAGAGTCACTTCGTTTTTAGACAGAGTTGTTTCCATCAGTGCTTGAAAACCTGAAAAAAATGACAAGTTTTTTTTCAGTCAGGAAATTTCATAACGAAATTGGGAAGTCAGAGAAGGATCAGAAAATAATGAAATGATTTACATTACAAGAAAGTCCTCCTGCATGAACGCAAGAGGCATACTGCCCGTCACGCGCCGTCCTATCCGGGGGGGGGGGAGAGAGGAATTATTCCCTTCCAATTTACATCAATTATTTAACTCTCAAAAGACCTCTCTTTTCTTTTATCAGAGATGTGGTCTATCAAGAAACTTCATGCTGAGTATTTCACAAAAGACTTATTAAGATATAATAAATGGAAATGACCAGCTTGCGTACAGTAAGATAATTCCCATTTCAAATATTTAGTTGGTCATTTTAAATTCTATGGCATTTACCGGGGTACCCCAGTCCAGGGGTGGGGGGGTACCCCAGACTGGGGGAGGTACCCTAGTCCTTGCCAGAGGGAGGGGGTAACCCAGGCCTGGCCAGGGGGAACCCCCGGCTGGACCTGGCTTGGGTACCCCCCGGCTGGACCTGGCTCGGGTACCTCCCCCCACACCCTGATGATTTCAAATTTTTGCAAACAGTGCTTAAAGAATCTGTGTGGAGATTTCAAATAAATAATATTTTGAACATTGAAAAATCTCCGTTCACAAATTCCAAAGAGGGTACAGCGCAAATGGCATTCGAGAGGCTCCATTGTTAACTTACCGTGGTTTTACACTGGTCTGGTATGTAAGCCTCCCTTGCACCTCCAAAAGCAAATTGTGGAAATTCACTTGAAGATCTTCCATATCTGGCTAAATCACCTATCACAAAATAATGGGCTGATAGGAATTGTCTGTATCCTTTGCAATAAATAGTGTTGGTATTTACACCAGGCAGGAGTTTATCCAAAGTTAGAAAATAGGAAATGTTTTCTTTTCTTTTTTGTAAGCCGGTTTTCATATCCCGGAGTGATCAGAAAAAAACTGAAAAAGGATCAATATTGAGTACAGTTATCTCAGTGTTAGGCAAATTTATGTAAAGTGTCTGCATGTTTTATTAGGTGTGTTGCCCAAAGATAACCTTATCAATCAACGTTTTACGTCATTTAGTTCAAAAGAAATAGGACACAAACGTTTAACTACTTCGCAGATTTGTCAAATTCAAGGATAATCCGGAGAAGTGAAAAAAAAAATTAAAGAAAGATGGAAGCACGGTCACGTCCGTACCAAACTCGAGTTTCCAACACTCAATGTACCTTCGTGGATTTCGTTCCAAAGTGTTTGGATAAAACATTATTATTTGGTTTAGCACCTAAATACGAACCGTTCAGGTGAGTGACATTTGGTAATCTTGGGTTGTGGACCAAAAAGTACCAGGAAATTAGAGGATATTTCTCTAAGCACCCAGTTTCATGCACTATTGGGGAAAATAAAATAGTTATCTAAGTCCTTAACAGTTGCCGCAAAATGGCTTTGTTGTCCCGCACATTGTTGATATAGTTGTAGATAATTGGCAAGTTGAATTAGTAATCATTGCTAGTAATGATTTTCAGACGTGTTTGTCTGTCTGTCCACGGGAAAGGGGTCCCTGATCGGATAGATGGGGAGCCACCTCACCCCTCGAAGTCAGGTGGGTAGGGACCCCACCCAGACCTGTCCCCAGGTAAGGCAGGTAGGGAACCTGCCCAAGCCCCTCCCGCTATGTCAGGTAGGGAGGGACCAACTTCAATCCCGTAGGACCAAGCAGGAAGGACCAGAGGAAGCACTTGTCAGGATGGAGGGCCCAAACCCCCGTCCCGTCCATGGGATGCATAATAGAGCCGGGGATCCGTGGTAGGTATATCTAGTAATGTTAAATGGGAGGTTGTTTGTTTATATTCTCTGCTTTCCAGTGTGATTTTTGAACGAGCCAACTTATGGTTGAGAAACAACCCTCAGTGGAAGGTACTTTCGTGTGAATCGGCGGAATCGAAACTGAAACATTCGGGACGCGGCCAGGCGAACACAACGACATCAACGTATAAAGTGGATGACGACGATAAGACGTACTACATTAGGTACTTAAGGTAAGACACAGTCCTCAAAGAATCGCTAATAGGTTCAACCAGACGTGGTCTGGTTATCATGTTCGAAAGTATCAAAGATAGCATTACCACTTCACTGAAACTTATATTACGGGCCTCCGCAAGACAGATAATAGCACCAATTTTCCAATACTGCGGTTTATACTTTTACTTGGAAACATCGGAAAACAAAAAGTTTACCCAGGATATAATGCTATGATATTCTCAACTTTTAAACAGCTTAGAAAAATGGCTCACAGCTTACTGCAAAGTTGTGAATATAACAGCTATTCCTCGGTAAACTCGGAGGCTGCTAAGGAGTTATGCTTGACACAAATCAACTTATGATTCCCTGGAAGATTCCGTAACCTGTGAGAGGACCACCTCTTAGTTAACTTCCTCCCCTCTCCAACAAAATTGAAAGAATTATAAAATGAGTAGTGAGTGCAAAAGACAGTTCAGCACTGTGTGGTACACAACCATTTCACGACTCCTTGCAGATTGTGGGTTGGTAATAAAAATCCAGGAGACGATCCACAAACACAACAGATCAGATACTTCAATGTTGTACCAAAATGTACAGTAGGCGCTGAAAGTTTATCCCAAACCATTCAACGATTCAATTCACAACTGAAGCAAAGTCCAATGAGGGGTACGTTTTTGTGTGTCTGAAGCCTTGTTCACACTACTGGTCGGTTTAGACTGAGAGAAAGCAGCCTCAAAGGTGGCGTCGCTTTCCACTGGGTTCATATTGAGCATCGGCAAAGATGAAAGAAAAATTTCGCTTTCGATCAATGTAAACGAACCTCAGTGCCACGTCTAAACTGGCACCGTTGAGTCGTTAAAAATATCAAATGAATACAAATGAAACAAGAAAGTCCTCCTGCGTGAACGCAAGAGGCATACTTCCCGCCGCATAGCGAGTGCTCGCTCTGCTGGCTCGGGTACCCTCCAGCCAGACCTGGCTCGGGTACCCCCCCCCCCCAGCTGTTGGTCTGAGAACCCCCCAGCTGTGGGACTGAGTACCCCCGGCTATGGGTCTGATCTGAGTACTCCCCTGGCTATGGGTCTGAGTAGCCCCCCCCCGGCTGTGGGGCTGAGCACACCACCCTGGCTATGGGTCTGATATGAGTATCCCCCCAACTATGGACCCCCAGCTATGAGTCTGATCTGAGTAACCTCCCCCTGGCTATGGTCCCCCCGGCTATGAACCTGATCTGAGTACCCCCACCTGTGAACAGACAGACAGACACCTGTGAAAACAGTACCTTCCCGTAGTACTACGTACGCGGGCGGTAAATATCTTATTGCTAAAATATTCTTAATTTCAGGGCGAATAATTAACATGGAGACGCAGAATATGAAGTTCAATACCTGGGGTGATACGGTTTCCCCGGATACCTCTTGTTGGCGGGAGTCTGGGGAGAGGAAGGTTTACTTCCTGATGGTATTACGGGTGTTCCTGGAAGAAGGAGTTGGAGATGTTTATCACATAGGTAGGGGGTGTCTTTGCCAAAGCTTCGTTCAAACAACTGTAAAACGATAGCCACAAAGGAACTTCTAAATAAATGGTTTGCCAAGAAGGTTGGCATGAGTGTCAGTGAGGCTGTTCATATTACCCACAATGACGTCATTTCCCGTTGTCGTCCAGTGTACATGTGCGTGCAAGCCATGTGTAGATAATTCAATTCCATCAGTGTAAAACACCAAACAAAACTTGGAAGTGTGTGTTTCACACACATCCTAACTTCGACACACAGGTACCGTAGACTTCGTACCTAGAAACTCACACGAAACATTCGGAGCAACGCTGTCGAAAGTGAGTATTTGGATCGGCAAAAAACCTGAAAATTTAAACGTGTGTAACATTCAGAGTGTAGAATACAAACTGAAAGACCAATCACGTGAGTATGACTGTTTAATCCAATTTCACGATTACATTAAATACGGACATCTCGCAGGAGGAGGCGCCGACCTTTGTTTTCAAAAAATTCTACAAAAACCCTAGGAAACTAAAGACAAAGGGCGGCAGGATCCGTCACTGTTCTAACCATCTCACTTGCAATCTTTGGAAACATTTTGGACATTTTTATGTTCAATTACTATGCTCGAAATAAACCACTTTTCAATTGAGCTTCTTATTTTCATGTTTTTGAAGGACTTGACACAAACAGATCGGGGTATTGTGAACACGGAACAAGAAATACTCGTTTTCTACGTATCATTAGGGTTTGTTGTCAACAATTAATTTTTGTGGTTACATTTAAAACATGCTTTTAGATTTATTAGTAAGAGTGAAATTTTTGAATTGGGTCTATTTAAATAAATTTTGCAAATTTAGCATTTACTTAGATGATCGATACAAATTACAAGGCCAGTTAAATTAAAGGTATAGACAGTGATCAGTAAATCCATTTAAATACTAACCTTGATGCTGTCATAATTGAAGTGGCAAGAAATGATCCCTCCTCGAAAAAAAAACCAGGAAAAAAACTCATCCAGTAAGGATTGGACCAAGAACCTCTTGTCTTCTACTCTGATGTCTTCCTGACATGCTGTGTTGACTTTATCTAAATCATACAAGCCCAGAAGCTAACTGACGCACCAACAAAAGTGAAGTTAAATATCCCTCAATGAACCAAGTTAGCTCAGTCAGGAAGGCATCGGAGTGGACACAAGAGGTCCCTGGTTCAGTCCTCACTTGAGGTAACATTTTCTGTTGAATTTATTTTGCTCTTCCCTGTGGAAGTCTTTATATTTATCTTTAGTATAACATTTAAAATGGAAGGAAATGCTGTGTTTTAGGTTTATTATTCTCAAAGTTCTAATGTTGGCGGTGTGCAGCAACGTCTCCTTCAGGTGAATATTCTTTACCTGCAATAATCTTTTTGCCATAATTGGAAATGCTGTTTGTGTAAACCATTAGCTATGCTACCCCCGTCTGAAAATCCCACCAGCGGATGTCTATTAAAGTCTTATTTGTTTTTTACAGGTGACTGGCAAGACCTTCATGCCGAGACAGATTTCTTCGGCAACGTTTGGAATCGGACAGTACGAAACACAGACGAAGACGTTGGAAACAATGAAATCTTGGATCAGTGCAACAGGTGACGTTGAACTGAAAATCTCTCGAAATCATGAATCATGAAAACATGAACTTACAAACCAGTAAGAATTGGATACTCTTCTGGCAGGCAGGTTGTTTACCATGCAATTCTGATCTGCAGCCTAGAACTTTATTGCAATAAAAAGGCTTCATTTCAAAATTGTATACATTTTATCATATGATCTAAATTGTATGCAATGAGTTAACTAAATAATATGTATAAGTTCAAGGTTCACATTCTGTAACCTATAAAGCGACATTTGCGTATGGCTTTACTCTTAATAATATAGAGTCTACTTATTTATTGAAATGTATTTAAATACATTGATAGGAGCCAAAGTGCTGTCGTGTGAAACTGTGAAGGTTCGACTGCGAGATTTTCTTGGAGCCAAACAAGAAATTTTCCTTTTCAGGTTTTGTTTTGAAATCTTATTTTGTGATGTTTTGCAAGATAATAAATTCTACTGTACAAGAGGGACACATTTTGATATAAATCAGAGGCTGATCCTGGAGACAACGAGTCCTTAACAATGTAATTATGGTATTTTCTAAACATTTTTTGAAATTTCGCATTTTTGTTTCGCAGTTACACATATAGATTATTCGAGTGTTCAATTTGACTCCGATTGTCTTTCGCCTTCGTGACATGTCAGTTTTGTCAGTACATGACATTCTATTTATCAATCATCGCAAGTGATTATTTTGCCAATGAATGAAAGTTGCCTTAAAAGTCTTTAAATTAGTTAATGTCCACAACCTTAGGTTATTACCTATAACGCAAAACATTGTCAAAGGCATTAGGAGTTTTCTTGTGCATTCCCACACCGAATACAGGCCAATTGAGTCCCCTGTTTCACACCTTTGCAGAATTTAGACTAATAGTGAATAGGATTGTAGCACGGCAGGCCACTGATTGGTTGGCGGCCAACGCACAATTTTCTTTTAATGATGCGTTTCAATGCACTTTTAATTGAGCTTTTCCCAATTAAATTCTACAGAATTTGTAGAATACTAATTTTAGTCATTTTCATTTTTAAAAGTGTTAAGAATAGTATTCTACAAATTCATTTTCATTTTTAAAAATACTAAAATAGTACTTAACAAATTCTTTAGATTCTGTGTATTCAAAAAATTCAATTTAGAAAAACTCAAATAAAGCAAAATGTGTACTGGTTTTCTTTTGTAATATTTCTAAAATATTACACAAATGCTTTGGAAATATTATTGAAAAGGCTCGGCTGCCATGCTGACCTCTATACAGTCAGCAGGTGTCGCACCAGAGGTGAATTGCATGCAGGTGGGAAAGCATGCAAGCAAGGGATCCACCCTGGCTTTGAAACCCAGGGCAGACGTCACCAGAAACCAAAAAAGGGGTGTCGATGGCCCCACAAAAAGGACTTGTAAGCTCCAAAAATCTTGTCAAAAATTATAAAAAATGAAATAATTTTTCACGGCAACAAAGAACATAGTTACCAATTGCTTCATAATTTTAAGTAACCTCCAATGGTAATGTGCCCATTTTACAATTTGTGAACAAGAAAGTCCCCCTGCGTGAACGCAAGAGGCATACCGCCCGGCGAGTAGCAAGTGCTCGCTGTGTTGTCCTATGCTGGGGGGGGGGGTACTCTGGCTGAGTACCCCCCTGGCTGTGGGACTGCACTCCTCCTTGGCTGTGGGACTGGGTACCCCCTCCCAGCTGTACCCCCTGGCTATGGACCCACTGGCTATGACTCTGATCTGAGTACCCTCCCTCCCACCCCTGGTTATGGACCCCCCCCCGGCTATGAATCTGATCTCAGTACCCCCCCTCCCCCACCTTCGTGGACAGACAAA